>RJWM01035063.1:0-19226 GCA_004363535.1 Dasyprocta punctata | reverse complement strand
AGCCCCCCGAGTGCTGGGATTAAAGGTGTGTGCCACCACGCCAGGCACTTGGTAGATATCTATCAAATCCTTTTGTTCAAAAGTTTGGTTCCACTCTGATATTTCTTGATTTTTTTGTCTAGGTGATGCATTTGTTACAGTGGAGTATTGAGGACCCCCAATATAATTGTGTTATATTTATCTGGTTTTTTTATGCCCACTAGTACTTGTTTTATGAAATCAGTTGTGCTGTTGTTCAGTGCACATATGTTAATAATTGTAATCTCTTACTGTTGTAATGTTCAGACTGATCATTTTATTAGGTACATTATTTGGTTAGTTATGTCTTCTGTGAGGTTGCCAAGTACCTAATTGGTCTGTATGTTATCTCCTCCATTATCCTTTCAAATAATCCAGCTTGTAGCTTTTGTTCTCCTCTTCTTTGATGTCCCAGGAATCAGCTTTGGAGTAGTTGTGAGTTTTTGAAGGCATTTTCTTACCTTTTATTTTCATGTTTCTGTCTCTTTCTTTTTGTGCTGAGGCTTGCAGGTTGATTATAGTGGAAAGGTTTGTTGTCAGTGTGGAGACTTCTTTAGTTAACATCTTTCTAGTGATGCTTTCTGGGCATGACTTGCTATTACCTTTGCCTTTGTTCCAGCAAAAATCTTATTGTAAAAAAATTTAAATTCTCTTCCATTTTCCTCTACTTAAAACAAACAAACACATTTCACCTTTTAAGTTTTGTTTCATAGTTTTTTATTGTGATAAAGTGTGCATAACATATTACAATTTAAATCATTTTTAATTGTGCCATTCAGTGGCATTAAGTACACTTGTAATGTTACATAACCATCACTGTTCCTAGGATGCAAAAGTCTTAATTTTTTTTGGGACAGGATCTCACTGTGTAGTCCAGGCTGTCCTTGAACTCACTATGTAGCCCAAACTTATGGTGATCAATCTTCCTTTCTCAGCTCCCTGAGTGGTGGAATTACAGTGCGCACCACCATACCTGACTTAAAAAAAACTCATATTTCAAGATCAATTTAACCCTCTTTGTTGCACCAGGAGAATCATAGAGGAGCCAAGATGGATGGGAACAGGGGATTAATGTCCACCTTCTCTGACTCATGTTAATACATAGGCTTATGGAGCCCATGGATAGCAGAATTTCCTGTAGTGTTTTAACACATTCTCTCCCTTCCTCTTTTCCTATCCTGCAACAAATTTGAACTTTTAGATGTTAAAGGCTCAAATGTTGTGGTTATGCCATACTTCCTAACTATAGCATTTTATTTATTTATTTTTCTTCTATACATTACTTTTGGTATTCTTTTTTCTTAACTAATCTCTGTTAGCTCATCAAAAAGAACAGTTTGTACTTTTATTGCTTGTCTAATAATTTTTTTCATGCCTAAATCTTGTGATTTAAACAACTAACTGCTTTGAAGATTACAATATGCAATATATTAAGTAGTGTTAATTTCCTATTACCTTGTTTTGAAATCCTTCTATACATTATTAACTTGTCCCTTTTATGAAAATCAAATCAAATGTATACAACAACTGGGAACTGAAAAATGTTTTCTATTTTAGCCAAAAGAATGCTTGTTTACTCCAGGAATCTCAGATATGTTGTATCCTGTATGTCAGCTTTGATTGTTCTTTTGCAGACTGCTGAATGCTAAAAACAGGCCCCTGGAGAAGTGAATGACTGTTCCCTTACAAGGTGCGTTGGTTTCTTGGATGGCCACAGTTCATTCTTGCATACATGCTCTGTGTCCTGGGTTACAACTCTGAAGCTCCCTCACAGCTAGTTTCTGGTTGTTTTGGGCCAATGAGGGGCACCAGCAAGAGCTAGGGAGGGTAAAATGAAAGAAATAACCATTCTTCCTACCCCAATCATGCTGCACCTGGACAGTGGTCTCTCATTCTTCAATGGAGATCTTGCTCCTCTCTGGGAGTCCTTGCTATAGTTCCACAGGTTTCCCTAAACAATCCCACTGTTGCTCCTTTTGACCCACGGGTGGTAATGGCTTTTGCTGTTAGTAAACTTAAGATGTTACATTTTCCCATGTATTTTCTCTCAGTTCTGTCATCACCTTCTAAATTGCACCTTCGTTATTCTGTCTCAGTGTACCCTTTCTGAGTTTGTTGTGCATTTTCTGCTGGGACCCCAACGCTTAATGACTTGTGAAGAATTAATACACTACCATTAAGTTCAAACTTCATGAATCTTCCAAGACACTGGTACCCTGGGGGAAAAATGACTCCATGTTCCTTAAAAACATTTAACCAGTAAGATACAAAAACAGGGATGTGAGGCACAATGCAATGAATGCTCATGAATCTAAAGGGAGAAAAATATCAATATTGTTAAAATTTTACTTTTAAATCTTTACAGTACACTCACTCAGAGTTCTTGAGGTGAGACTAAGTACCAGGACCTACTTTGTTCCCAACAGGACTAATTCCAAGGGGAGACATGCCATGTCGGGCACTTAAAAAGTCAATATTGCAGTGAGTGTGCATGCATGTAGCTGAGAGAGATACATCTAAAATGGGCTTTCAGGAATGATAGCTGACCCAGCAGGAATGCCATTTAAGTAGTTGCCTTTTCCTAAGCTTCAAGGTGTGAGTTGAATGCATAGGTTTCAGAATGGGACAAGCATGCTTGTGAATCTTGACTCACTTTGTTATTCATTCCCTCAGTGACCTTGAAGGAGAATTCAAAGAAACTCCTTGAATACAGAGGCCCATTCTCCATGGCAAAGTGTGACCAAGATGGCATGGTGAGTGCAGTGTAAAATGATGTGTATGGGAGTATTCACTGAAATCTAGCAGAAGAAATGAAATATTTAGGCTGATAAATATCATGCAAAGTGAAATGCCATGAAGGTGTCAGAACCTTAAGAACTAGACTATTAAGGGCTGTTCTAAGGGAATGGAAAAAGGACCTTTGAATTGTAGTCCTCTGGCTCAGGGGAGGAGACTGACAGGTCTACACCAAACGTCCTGGTTCAAACCAGATTCCTCATTCCAATTTAATTGTCACCTCTCCACTGCATTACTTCTCAGCTTTATTTGAGCTCAAAGTGGAATTCTAGAAACACTAAGTAAAAGGTCAGTTTTCTTTATTTTTCCTTCTAAGTGTTAGGAAGTAGAGCACATTATATGAATAAGACAACCCAGACAAGCAAATGAGTTTATTGTTGGTATGACCACGTTGTTATGGTTTATACATTGTGTCAACTTGAGAAGTCTAGAAGCTTAATTAAGTAACTCAGCAGCTGTACACCCTGGGGTGTAGAGCACAAGCAGTTACCTGTTCATTTTGTCAGTTTGAGAAGGTCAGAAGTTTAACTGAGAGACTCAGTAGGGAGCCAGGGTTCTTACTTTATAAATATCCTCATCCTGTGCAAAGGAAGGCAAGGAGATTTGTGAATGCTGGAGAGGGAGGGTGTCCTGTGTACAATATAAGGGAGGAGAAGAGGCTTGCTGTTGCCCCCTTTTACTCTCGCTGCTTTTGCTCAGCTGCTGCCTTGAAGTGTTGCCCCAGTGCCATGGCACCCTGCCTTGGAGCCAGCTGATTATGGACTGAAGCCTCCAAAAACTGCAAGATAAATAAACCTTTCCTTTCTTCATTTTGGGTATCAGGTGTTTTGTCTCCGCAATGAAGGAAAAGTAACTAAGGCACATGGCAAGGCAGTTGTCAGTGTTCTTCCATGGGTTGAGTAGAGTAGACAAGAACATGGGCTATGAAATGCTCCCTAGATGCACATTCCAGGCCCATTATTTACTGTGTGTTATTATCCCTAGCTTCAAAATGAGAATCATAATAACATCTACCTTATAGATTTGTGAAAGAATGAAATGAAAACCTAGGACAGTACCTGGGACTGTATCTACCCTTTCAGCTGTTGCAATTTCCCCACACTGGAATGTAATCTTCTAGAATGAAGGTAGAGTTCTAGTATCTGTTTCTCTGATGCCTCTTCTTTGCTTAGGATAATATCAGTTACATAGCAAACTTTCAATAAATACTTGTTGAATGAATGAATACATAAATAAATATGTAGATGTTGTTACTTTTCCTTACTAAATTTGGAGGGTATATTGTCAGTTTTGTGTTGGTAAAATGAAATAACTGAGAGAGATGACTTATAAAGAGAAAAAGTTTATCTTGGCTTATGGTTCAGAAAGCTCCTTAACCACAAATGAGTGATCAGGAGAGAAGTGAACAGTGGATCAAACTTGCTCACCTCCTGGGCCAAGAAGCAAAGAAGAAGAGAAAGAGACTGAGGTCCCACAGTCCTTTTCCAGCACTGCCCTCATGTGACCTAGAGATCTCCATAAAGTCCCACATCCTACAGGTTCCATCACTTCCCAACAGCCTGACCTTGGGCACCAAGAACTTGCCATAGGGACATTTGAGGGTTTTTATTCTAGCTATAATGAAAACCTCAATGCTATATAAAGCCTATGTCCTTTTCTCAAACCTCCCTATGTAGCAGCCATTTAAAGATTCTCTCCTTGACGGGGAGAACTTTAGGATGTACACACATTCATTCTTTCATTTATTCATTCATCCATTCAAGAAATAGCTATTGATTACAAGTGATGGAGATAAAAAGGATAACTAAGACTCTGTTTCTGCCCTCTTAAGTAAGAAGATTATATGCTACGTGCAAGCATTCTTTCAGTGTTGCTGGCAAATCAAGGTTGAGGCATGCACTGGCAAGAGATGAAGTTGGATAAGTAGGCAAGGGCCATATCATGGAGGCCTTGTCAGGTTGGGTTTCCTATAAACAGTCCCTTTATAACAGGATTCAGGTACAAATGATTCATTAAGAAGGGCTTCTAGAAAAAGCTGACAAGAGAATGGGAGAATAGAGAAGAGGAAGAATTCGAATATGCTAACCATCATCCAAGATAGCTTCCAGGCAGTAGAAATCTCCACTTCCTAGTTCTTTTTTTGTAGTTCTCTCCACTTGTACCAGGGGTGATATGTGTGGCCAATGATATATAGAAGAAGAGATTGCATGATGCTTCTGAGATTAGGTTTTGTTTTGGGTAATTTCTTGCTCATTTCCTAGCTCTCTTCTTCTTTTAGATCATTTGCTTTGGGAGTAAACAGTGGCTTTGTAGAAAAGTTCATCTAAAGGCTCTTGTTAACAATCAAATGAGTCATCTTGGAAGTATATAGATTCTCTATTTCAACATGGAATGTTGGATGACTGCAGCTCTATCCAGCAACGTCACTGCAACCCTATAAGTGACCTGAGCTAAAACGCTTCCATATTCCTGACCCTTAGGTGGTATATGAGCTAAAGGATGTTTGTTTTGAGACATTAATTCTGGGGAAATTTTGTTATGCAGTCATAGATGAAGAAAAGATACACCAAGTAAGGATATAATTGAAGGCAAGGTCCAACCTTAACTTGATCCTGCTGGGGAGCTCTGAACTGTGTTGTAGCTCAAAGCTTGTCCTTACTTGAGCCAAGGGATCTGCAATTTAACTGTGCACAAGGCAATCCTCCAAAATGATCTAAAGTGTGAGGCCTTAAAAACAAAGCACAAAGAAGCTGTAGAAGATCAGGTATCCTCCAAAAGTATAGGGTCTTCAAGCAGTTGTGGATCAATCAAGCTGCTATAGTGTTCACTCCTTAAGCGTCACCTGATTTTGGACTTTGTCCTGTAGGTGACAGGAACTCATCGTTGGATTTCAAGCAAGGACATAATATAATATAATATAATATAATATAATATAATATAATATAATATAATAGAATAGAATAGAATAGAATATAACATAATATAACACAATATGTATATTTTTGATTTAGCTGTAATCTCACTAATAGTTGAAGAGGAAGATGGCATTTCGAAGCTGACATTTTGAAGGGGAGAGATGCCAATGCCTTGAAGGTAGTAATGAATGCAAGGCACATTTGTAGGCAAAGTCACCAAGTTAGTGATGAAGAATTGCGGCAAGGAAGAGAGTTGAGTTTGGGATACTTCAGAGGTTCTTGACATGAGTATAAGAGAAAGGGAAAGAGATGGGGGAAGAGAAGAGAAAGATAGGATACATTTAAATGGGGAAGAAGGAGTCTAAGGTGTGAGGAAAAGGTACATGAAATTCTGCATTCAAGAACCACAGGTCTTGAGTTCTGCTTTCTCCCTGTATTCCTTCTCCACATTCATTGTTAGTAAATATTTACTCCAAGAAATTTGCTAATGCTTCTACAGTTTCAATACTTATCTGGCCAATTTTCCTGTCTTAATTTATGACAAGATTAGGTATGTAAGCAAATAATTTTAATACTACGTGATGAGGACTATTACTTTGGAAAACAGAAATTTTCTTATTTATATCATATCCCCATGTTCTTCCTTTCTTCCATCCTGTTTGTTTCCTATCTCATTTAGTTTTTATCTTCCTCTGTCTTTTATCTTTTCTCATCTCCATTTTACTGTCCTCCATTAATTTCCTGGGTCATTTAACATCTTGGCTAAAAGTTTCTTTGTGCCTTGCCTTTGTTTTATATTCCCAGCTCTGCCACTATTGCTGTTACCTAACTCAGCAGTACTCGTAGAAAGTTGTTCTATGAATCAAACTCTGTGTGTGTGTCTGCATCGCTGTTTTCTGTGTTGGTTGACTGAGAGGCTGGTGCCTGAAATGTAGAATTTGATATTCAGTCACGTGGTTCATGGGGGTTAGAATGTCCTGAGTCTCAGGTGTTCAAATGACAAAGTGTTTAAGTTTCAGAGAATTGTCACTCCTTAGCAGACATGCATAGTTCTTAGTGATCATTATTAACTAATGGATTTCTCAGTTCCAAGTCCCCCTGGATCCTCAGGACTCTGCTTGTGTTCCAGGTTGCTAGCCAGATGCTCATTCCTGTGGTTCTCCTGGGGAAGCAGGCTCAATGCAGGCAATGGGATTGGCAAAAAGAACTGCAGGAACTAATGTTTTCTCAGCATGCTTCCTTCCTCCAGCCTTCTTTGTTAGAGTGGCCTCAAATGTCCCTTCTTTCCTATTTCGCCCTTGCTGCTATCCTATTCCTATCTAGATCTGCCTACATTGTCCAAGCAACTTTATGTAAGTTGATGAGAGAAGCTGCAATCTCATATGGGCTCAGTAGGGAAGATGCCTTTAGTTCCTAGCACTTTAGTGACCTTCAACCTGAAATAAATGCTGAAGCCTAGGTAAAACACAAGAGCCCCAACTAACTGTTTGTAACATCGTTGCTAATTAGGTCTAGATTAGTTTTTGTGCTTGTCTCCTTTAGATCACCTGGTATTTCTCTGGTGGGTTCATTAAAGCAAAACTATCAATTTTATCTTACTGTCCCAGGTAATAACAGGAGATATTACTTTGAACCGAGAGGATTTTTGCTCTAAGAAAAATCTTTTTTTTTTTTTTTTTTTTTTTTTTTTGCGGTACTGGGGATTGAACTCACAACCTCGCGCCTGCCAGGGCAGGCGCTTAAGCCACTGAGCCAAACTCCCAGCCCTGGCTTTTTGAGGCAGGGTCGCACTGTGTAGCTCAGGCCGGCCTTGCCCTCGCGTTGTAGCCCAGGCCAGCCTCGAACTCACAACGCTCCTCCTACCTCAGCCTCCCGAGTGCGGGGATTAAAGGCGTGCGCCACCACGCCCGGCTAAGAAAAATCTTTTAAGTTAGACTCCAGCATGCAGTAGACTTGGCAGATGGGCAGTTTCTTCCCTATATCACCTTCTTCATTCCTTTGCTAATCATTCTGGTTGAGAGTGGTGGGCTGAAACCCTGTTACTCAGCCTGATGTAGAAACACTAAAAAGTCGTTTGAGAAATTTTGAAAGTGAACATGGAAGTAGCACGAGTCACTTGTTCACTCGTATATCTATGTATGAGATTCAAGTGAGATGGGGTAGTAGAGTCAGTTCTGATTGGTCTTTGGGTAGCAGTGGGTTGGCAGTACTATTCTCAATATGTTATAAGTGGGGTCAAAGGGCTGGGTTGTAAGTTTACTGATTTACAAAGTGTCTTGAATGTCTTACTCATTTTCATTTTTAACTCGTTGGGAGTTTAATTTCAAGAGCTACCTACTTTTTTTATCATGCTTATTTTGTCCCTTTGTAAATATTTTTTATCACAGTGCTTTGTGTTCCCTATAAATTTCCAGATCAAATGTCATTTGAAGCTTTCGTCTTCTGAAAGTTTGACTCTTTTGGATATTCCAATTGACTGACCAATTCTGGAAGGTGATACTATTTGTCAGATGAGAATTTGGCTTGAGTTGGCATCAGACTCAGATTCTAGGATGTCCTTGTCTGCTTCCCTGAGGGTGCTTTTGCTGTTCTGAAAACTGAGTTAGTTCTACCACATTTCCAATATATAATGATGGTTTAAGGATAGGATCACTGCAATGGACTCTCCAGCTCAAAAATGAATGTATTAAACATATACTTCTCTCATGGGTTTAATAGCAATTCTGTAATCCACTCAGACCTAGTTGTCAATTCCTTTTTTTTTTTTTTTTTTTGCGGCACCGGAGATTGAACTCACAGCCTTGCGCTTGCCAGGGCAGGCGCTTAAGCCGCTGAGCCAAACTCCCCAGCCCTGGTTTTTTGAGGCAGGGTCGCACTATGTAGCTCAGGCCGGCCTTGCGCTCGCGTTGTAGCCCAAGCCGGCCTCGAACTCACAACGCTCCACCTACCTCAGCCTTCCTGAGTGCTGGGATTAAAGGCGTGTGCCACCACGCCCGGCTTCAATTCCTTAATTAGGAATCAGTTCTACAGTTTGAAAGTTATTCTCCATGACTCTTGTTCTCCCACTAGACTTTTTCTTCTTCTATTTTTTTACTAAGTTTATTGGTACAATTTAGATATACATAATGATCACTTTCATCATAGGGAGTTTATACTTATAAATGATATATTCTAGTTCCTCTTTCTTTCAATCTCTGCATATCTTTTTCTACCCATTTACTTTATACATGTATCTATCTATCTATCTATCTATCTGTCTATCTATCTATCTATCTATCTATCTATCTATCTATCTGCCCTATCTATTTATATGCCCTATCTATCTATCTATCTATCTATCTATCTATCTATCTTTATGTATAAATTGGGAATTTGTAGACAACATATAGTTGGACTTACTTTTTTGATCCACTCTGAGAATATCTACTTTTTAATTGGTGTATGTAAACCAACAGACCATTGGTGTCAGAAATGATTATTGACATGAACTGCATAAAAGGAACTGCAGTAAATAGGCATCTAGTAATGTGGTGGTGTCTTAGTCATTTTCTCATCACTGGGGCACAATATCTGACACCTACAATTTAAAGGAGGACAATTTATTTTGGCTGACTGCCTTTAGAGGATTCAGCCCCTAGTTGGCTGACTACAAGGCAGGAAGAGCATAGTGGGAGGATTTGGCCAAGGAAAGCTGCTCATGTCATGGTGGCCAGGAAGCACAGAGAGATGCACTTATCCAGCTCTTGCCTCAGTGACCTGCCTCTTCCAACCAGACCTCTCCTTCCAACAGCACATTCAGCTATAGGTTCAACAGTGGATTAATGGGTAGATGAGTATAGCGCCCCTGTGATCCAGTCACCTGTCAAAAATCTCACCTCTGAACACATGAGGCTTTGTGGAAGGGAATTCTAGATCTAAACTGTAATAGGTGGCAAAGAATGAGGGAGGAGAGGTTTTCTGTAATCTTATGATTTGGTAACAGTTTTTAAATAATTCTGTACCCTGGACTGTGAGGGTAAAAAATAAAAACAAAAGATACAGAATTTCAAAAACAAGATAATAGGAAATTGACAATGGTTAATATATTGCTTATTATCTTCAAAGTAGTTGCTCAAATTACAAAATATATGCATGCATAATTGATCAAACAATATAAGCACAAACTGTTCATTCCAAAGAACTAAGAGAAATCAGTAGTATAATTATCTTAGCTATCTTTTGTATACATATATATATATTTTTCTCTTTCCCTTACTTTTTTATCCTTTGACCATTCCAGTTGTTCTTTAATTTTGGGCTGTTTCTTTCCATTTAAAAAATCTATTGTAGATTTTGGGTCTTATTTATTGTTTCAGTTTCTTACACTAGGGAGATGACATGATATTTACACATGTGAGTCTGATTTATTTTACTTAGGAGTATAGACTCTAGTTGCATCCATTTACCTATAAAAACCTCAAGTTTGATCAGTGGAACAGATTAGAAGATGCAGACACAACTACAAAGACACATAGCCACCTTATCTTTGACAAAGGGACTAATCATGTTCTCTGAAAGAAAGATAGTCTGTTTAATAAATGGTGCTGGAAAACTTGGCTTTCCACATGCTGAAGACTGAAACTAGACCCATGTTTATCACCATGTACTAAACTAAAGTCAAAACGGATCAAAGATCTAAATATTAAAACAGAAACACTAAATCTACTGGAAGACAAGGTAGGTAGAAATCTTGAAGACACAGGGGTAGGCAAAGAGTTCATGAACAAAAAGCAAACTGCATGGGAAGTACTTCAAAGAATCAACAACTGGGATCTCTTCTTATTAAAAAGTTTTTGCACTTCAAAAAAAATCACCAACAGAGTGAAGAGAAAGCTCACAGAATGGGAAAGAATTTTAGCCAGCTGTCCCTCAGACAAAGGTCTAATATCTAGAACATATAAAGAATTGAAAAGTGTCAGGCCCCTCAATTCAAAGACCCAATTCAGAAATGGGCAACTGAGATGAATACACACTTCTCAGTGGAAGAAATATGAATGGCAAATAAATATATGAAGACATGCTCAGCATCACTGGTCATTCAAGAAATGCAAATTAAAACAACACTGAGATTCCATCTCACTCCAGAAAGAATAGCTGCCATCAAGAAATCAACAGATACCAAATGTTGGCAGAGTTGTGGTGGGAGTGTAGACTGGTGCAACCACTATGGAAATCAGTGTGGAGATTCCTCAAAAAACTAAGATTGAAAGTCCCATTTAATCCAACTATTCCCCTTCTGGGTATTTTCCTAGAAAAATTGAAAATGTCATGCCACCGTGATATATGTTTACCCATGTTTATAGGAGCACAATTTGTAATAACTAAATTTTGGAAACATCCAAAATGCCCATCAACTGCAGAATGGTTAAAAAAGATGTGGTATTTTTATACAATGGAATTGCTCAGCTATGGAAAAGGATAACATTGAGGCTTTTATAGGTAAATGGAGCCAACCTGAGATCATGCTCATAAGTGAAATAAATCAAACTCATATTTATAAATATCATATTGTGTCCCTAGTATAAAAAGTAATATAAAATAAAAATCTGGAAGAGTAATAAGATCCTAAATATAGAATAGATATTGTAATAATGAAAGAGAAAGAAAGTGCTCAAAAGAACAGAACAACTAGAATAGGGGAAAAAAAGGAAGAAAGGAAAAGATTATATGTATGTTGCTAAACAGATATGAATATACATATGTATATGTATGCTAGATAGATAACTACACTACTAATCTCTGTTAGTTCATCAAAAAGGACAGTTTGTGCTGTCATTGATTGGTCACTTTTGTGCCTAGATTTTATAACCTGAACAACAACTTCTAAGACAATATGCAATATATTAACTAATGTTAATTCCCTACTTTTTTTGAATTCTGTGTCATTTCTATCCTTTTTTACTGTTTTGCTTTTTTTAAAAAAATAAAAAATTTTTTAAAAACCTCAAGTTTATCCTTCTGTATGTCTGAGTAGTACTCCATTGCATAAAAATACCACATCTTTTCAATCCATTCCTCAGTTGATGAGCATTTGGGTTGTTTCCAAGATTTAGCAATTCAAATTGTGCTGCTATAAACAAGGGTGCACACATATCACTGAAGTATGATATTTTTAATTCATCTGGAAAAATATGAAGGGAAAAAGCTGGATAGAATGGATCCTCTAATTCTACTTTTTTGAGTAATCTCCAGTGATTTCCACAGTGGTGGTACCAGTCTATACTCCCATCAACAGTGGAGAAGGGTTCATTTTTCTCCACTGTCTTGCCAGCATTTGTTATGGTTGATTTCTTGATGATAGCCATTCTTTCTGGGATGAGATGGAATTGCAGTATTGTTTTAATTTGCATTTCTCAAATGACCAATGATGTTGAACATTTTTTCATTTTTTTTCCATTTGTATTTCTTTATCTGAGAAGTGTGTATTCATCTGCGATGTCTATTATTGGATTGGGTTTTTAAATCTGGGGAGTCTGAGTTTTTAAAATTCTTTGTATGTTCTAGATAGAAGTCCATTTCCTGAGAGAAAGTTGGCTAAAATTTTTTCCTATTCTGGGTTTTCTTTTCACTCTATTGGTGATTTCTTTTGATGTGCAAAAACTTTTTAATAAGATGAGATCCCAGTTGTTGATTCTGTGAAGTACTTCCCATGCAGTTTGGGTTTTGTTCATTTACTCTCTGCCTACCCATATATCTTCAAGATTTCTACCTTCTTTGTCTTCTAGTGGACCTAGTGCTTGTGTTTTACAATTTAGATCTTTGATCCATGTTAATATGTAGATCTTTGATTCATTTCAACTTTAGTTTAGTGCATGGTGGTAGACATGGGTCTAGCTTTAGTCTTTGGCATGTGGAAAGCCAGTTTTTCAAGCACTATTTATTAAAGAGGCTGTCTTTCTTCCAGTGAATACCTTTTGCCCCTTTGTCACAGATAAAGTGACTGAGTGTGGTTGTAGTTGTGTTTGCATCTACTCATCTGTTCCACTGATCTTCAAATTTTTTTTGCCAGTACCATGTTGATTTTTATCACAGTAGCTTTGTAGTATAATTTCAAGTCAGGGACTGTAATGCTTCCTGCCTTGCCTTCATTGTCCAGGATTGCCTTTGCCATTTTAGGTCTCTTCTGTTTCCAAATAAATGTTTTTTCTATATCTGTGAGGTATGCTAATGGTATTTTGATTCATATTGAAATAGATCTGTATAACAATTTTGGGAGTATGGCCATTTTCTTTTTTCTTATTTTTAAAAGCAAAGCCAAAAGAAGGATAGAAATGGAATTGCAAAAAAATAGTGGAAATTAACACTAGCTAATATATTGCATATTGCTTTCTTAGAAGTAGTTGTTCAGGTTACAAGATCTAGGCATAAAAAATGATCAATCAAACAAAGATCTCACAAACTGTTCTTTTTGATGAACTAGCAGAGATTAGTAGTATAATTATCTGTCTTGCATACTTACACATATATGCATTTATATACGTATACCTACATACATATAATCTTTTCCTTTTTTCCTTTAGTATGGCCATTTTCACAATGTTGATTCTTCATATCCATGAACAAGGGATATCTTTCCATTTTCTGATATCTTCTCTGATCTCTTTTTTCAGAATATTGCAATTTTCAATGTATAGAACTTTTACTTCCTTTGTTAGATTGAGTCCTAAGTATTTCATTTTTTTAGATGCTATTGTGGAGGGTGTTGTTTCCCTAATTTCTGTCTTAGTGAGTTTATTATTTGTGTATAGGAATGCTATGATTTTTGAGTGTTGACTTTGTCTCCAACCACACTATGGAATTTGATTATTAAATCAGGAAGTGTTTTGGTGGAGTTCTTGAGTCTTCTATATAGAGTATCATGTCATCTGCAAATAATGATAATTTAAATTTTTTGTTTATCTTTATTTCTTTTATTTGTTTCTCTTGTCTAATTGCTCTATCTAATGTTTCCAGAACTATATGGAATAGGAGTGGTGATAGTGGACATCCTTGTCTTGTTCCTGATTTTAGATTGAAAGATGTCAGTTACTGACTATTTGGTATGATCTTGGCTGTTGGCTTATAATAGATGGCTTTTATCAGATTGAGGTAAAAACCATCTGTTCTGATTTTCTATAGAGTTTTTAATCATGAATGAATGTTGGGCTCTATCAGAAGCTTTTTATGCATCTATTGAGATGATCATGTGATTTTTGTCTTTGTCTCTATTAATGTGGTGCATTATGTTTACTGATTTGCATATGTTGAACCATCTCTGCATCCCTCTGATGAATCCCACTTGGTCGTGGTGTATAATCTTCTTGATGATTGGTTGCATTCTGTTTGCTAGTGTTTTACTGAGGATTTTTGCATCTATGTTCATTAGGGAGATTGGCCTGTAGTTCTGTTTTTTTCAGTTGGATCTTTCTCTGATTTTGGTATAAGAGTAATACTTGCCTCCAGGAATGAGTTAGGGAGAATTGCTTCCCTTTCAATTTCATTAACAAGTTTGAGGAGCATTGTTGTTAAATCTTCTCTAAATTTCTTATGTATTCAGATGCAAATCCATCAGGACCCGGGATTTTCTTTGTCAGTAAGTTTTTAATTATGTTTTAAATTTCATTAGCTGTTATTGGGTTATTCAAAATTTTTATATCTTCTTAATTCATCTTGGTAATTCATATATTTCTAGGAATCTGTCCATTTCTTCTGTGTTTTCTACCTCATGCAACTAAAGATTTTCAATGTAGGGATTGATGACCTTCTGAATTTCCACAGGATCTGTAGTTATTTCACCCTTTTCATTCCTTATTGCATGAATTTGTGTTTTGTGTTTTCTTTTCTTCATAAGGTTGGCTATGGGTTTAACAATTTTGTTTATTCTTTTGAAGAACCAACTTTTCAAATATCATTATTTCTTTACATTGTCTTCTTAGTTACAATTGCATTAATTTATGTTTTGATCTTTATAATTTCCTCCCTTCTGTGGGCTTTGAGTTTGACTTGCTCTTCTTTTTCTGGAAGCTTCAGTGGTAGCATTCGGTTGTTTATTTGTGCTCGTTTTGTTTTCCTGTTGTGGGATTCACCACTATAAATTTCCCTGTCAGAAGTGCTTTCATTGCATCCTACATGTTTCTGTAAATCGTATTTGCATTTTTGTTTGATTGTAGATACTGATTTATTTTTTAATTTCATCTGTTATCCATTGGTTGTTCTGGAGAATGTAATTTAATTTCCATGTGTTTATGGAGTTTTTGTGGTTTCTTTCACCATTAATTTCCAATTTTATTGCGCTATGGTCACATAATATGCATGGAATAATTTCAATTCCTTTGCACTTACTTAAGCATGCTCTATGGGCTAGTATTTGGATATTTTAGAGAAGGTCCAATGTGCAGCTGAGAAGAATGTGTATTCTGGTGTTGCTGGGTGGAACACTCTGTATACATCTACTAAGTCCATTTGTTCACGGGTTTGGTTCAGTTTTGTTATTTCTTTGTTGAGTTTTTGTTGTTGTTGTTTTTGTTGACTTATCTTACAGTCATGATGGAGTATTATAGTCCTCTGTTACAATTATGTTATTGCTTATGTTTTTTCAGGTCTAGTAATATGTCTTACATATTTGTGTGCTCCCATATTTTGTGCATATATATTTGTGATTATTTTATCCTCTTGAATTTTTCCTCTAACAAGTATGTAGTGACCTGCTTTATCTTTTTTGATCATTATTGACTTGAAGTTCACATTGTAGAACAGCTACCCCTGTTTTTTTTCTGGGTTCCTGTTGCACAGAATAATGTTTTTCATCTTTTGACAGTTAGTCTATGAATTTCTTTTTGAGTTAAATGTGTTTCTTGTATATAGCATATTGTTGGATCTTGTTTCTTGATCCATTGTGCCAGTGTTTCTTTTGATTGGTTAATTGAGGCCATTTACACGATGGTTACAACTGCTATGTCTTGGCTTGCACAAGTATTTCTTAAATCTCCCTCTTAGGTGTGACAGGATGGCACTTTAGTGGTCTGCAGTTGAGAAAGTCTGTTTTCCTACATGGGAGGATAAAATGGGCTAGAGTTGTGCATTTCTCTTCCCTTAGATCACTTAGTCTCTCATCAGTTTACATTCTGGTTATATTGTTTCTCCTAAGGGTAAACTTTATTAAGAGCAACAGAATTGGGGCTATAGCTCAGCAGCATAAATGCCTGCTTGGCAAACACAAGGTCCTGAGTTGAATCCCCAGTACCAAAAAAAAACCAAACCAAAACAAAAAAACAACAGAATGCTATGTATTTTGTTTTTTCTCATCCTTCTACCAGAAGCACGATGAGATTTTTTTCTATCCATTGTGAGGAACTGGTTGAGCTCCTGAAGGCAAAACTCACAATATTGTGAGGAACTCCTGCGACTGGGTCTGCCCAAAGTTTTTAATTCTCAGATTTGTTGAACACAGAAATATCACTGATTATGTTTTAGGTTGTCATATCCTGATAATGGTTCACATAGCAGCTTCTGATCATGAACCTTGGCTCTGGTAATCCTGTCTGACTCTTCTGTGTTGGGGACAGTGGTTTTCCCTGCATCCTTACATGTCTTACAGATTCAAGATGAGTTGTTATTTTTTATATCTTGTTGGAACTTTCACTTTTTGTCAGAATGGAATGGCAACTTCTAAGCTCCTTACATGCAGAACTGGAAACCAGAAGTTCTATTTTTACAACCCAGACATTTAAGCTTCCTGATGAGAAATTCTCTTTGTGAGTCAGGAATTCAGAATGGTCTCCACTAGTGGTTCTTGTGAAATTATAGTCTGAAACTGCAGAATTGCACCTACTGCAGTGATCAACAAACCTACCAGTGGTATATGTTCAAGATTACTCATCTGTATGGCTGTGAGATGACGTCGGCTGTTATCTCACCACAGACAATCGATTGGATGCTTGCACAGTGGATCCCCCAAATGTCTTGAGCTTCCTCACAGCCTCAGGTGAGTCAAATCTCTCAATTTTCCAACACAAGTGTTTCAACAAAGTAGAAGCTACATTGTTCTTTTGGAGAGATATAGCTTCAGAAGTCACATAACAACATTACTTTCCTCACATGATATTGATACACGTGAATTACAAGTTGCTCAGATTCAGGGGTAAGGGACATAGATTCAACTTCCCTATAGAAAAATTCTCAAGGAATTTGAGGACATATTTTAAGATTTTCACAATATTTAAACACATTGATTTAGTTAATTTAATTCATGATACTTTCGCCCCAATTGTAAGATGAAATATTTTCCTGAAGATTGTGCGTTAGTGAACTATGCAAACAAGAGTGCTCAACCCAGGATTTGAATGTATTTCATTTTCACAGAGCAAAAGAAAAGACCAGGGCTGCAAACATTTTCTGTAAATGTACAGCCTATAACTATTCTATAAATATTTTGCCGGCCATATGATCTCTGTCACGGCTACTCTACAATCACAGTGCAAAAACAGGTATAAACAATACTTAAGTGAGCATAGCTGTGTTTCATTAAAACTTCATTTAGAAAAATAAGCAGTGAGCCAAATTTATCAGTTTATTGATCCCTGGACCAAAGTGAATTCTAGGTTAACCATGGAAGGGGAATATATCTAAATATGTTGATGTAATTCTGATGAGTCAGTTCTAGAGCATTTCTCATGTTTTCTGAAGTTACATAATTTAGGGTCTGAAACTAATCTTGAACTTCCTTTGTAATTAAAGCCTTAAACACTCAGTGACTGTTCAGTTTAGGGTGGTGGACAAGAAAATCAGTCTTATTTGTAGGATCTTGAAGAATATTTTGCAGTCATGCTTAATGAAGACCATGGAGCAGGAAATGTCTTGGTCAGATTAGGACAGTTCCTCAGTCTCAAGAGATAGTCTGGGGAAACAGAAAATGATCAGACCAGAAACATTTTTGTGAGGGCCAAATAAGAAACCCAGTGTTAAATTTTGGGGAATACTAAAAGCTGATAGAAATATCAGATTACCTCATTATAAGAAGAAAACTTTGAGAAGGATTAATGACTTTTGACTCAGGACCTAATTCATCACTGTAACTTTATGGTCAGTGTCATTGCCAAGTCTTACCTTTTCCAGTCAGGAAGTTGTGTTAGTGAGAAGAATTGAGAGTGACATTTGGTTTAATGTCATGGCCGTGTGCTCTATTTGAACTTCCAAGTTAAATCAGCTCCAGTTATTTATAGGATGTCTGGAACTGTGTTTCATGAGGAAGAGGATTCCCTCTTATTTATATTTTTAGCTGAAAGGGTAAACTACAAGGTAAAAGACCTTACATGTTATCCAATAGATGCCTACTATTATTTTAGCACATTTTTATTTTTATTTTTCATCATCTCAGTGCAAAAACATAGGGAAATGGGTTGCTGCTGTACAAGAAGTTTTCTCTTTACAGTTCTGTTTAGCCCTCCTCTATTACTTTTGTGTATTATAATAAAAGGAATTTGATCATACAGAGGTCTGATCATGACCATGACTAACACTAGACATAGGGCAATTGTGGATACAATTGATGCATTTTTGGACTCAAAAGTATATTGAGCTTTTAATGATAAGTTGTAATTTCTAGAGTATGAAAAAGAGTTAAGATTCAGGGTAGAATAGTGGCACAGTGCGCATGTTATCTTTTTCAGATTTTGTTCTGCCACTTACTTGTAAATGTATGTGGCATCCATCAACTTATTTAACCTACCTGAGTCTTAAATATCTGCAAAATGAAGGAGATTTTATATATACCACATAGGGTTCTCATGAACACAATATTTACTATTAAAGTGTTTGATGCAGTGTTGGGTACAATACTTTCCTTCAGTTACAAGGTAGCTGTGACAGATATGATTAATGTTCAGTGTATGTTCACTTCGTCCTCCAATACTGTTCTTCCCAGGATTCTGTACACACCTGCCATCTTGCTATTAAATTTGTAGCATGATTTGCTCTGGCTGGAGAGAGGCATTTTGGAATAACAGCACAGGAATTCTGAGTCTGGGCTTTAAAGGTATCCCATGTTTTTTCTTGGTCCTCTGGGATCTTTGTGCCTATCACTATGAGAAGAATATAATTTAAATAACCAACAGTCTTTCCTCTGAGATAGCAGAGGCACCAGAATGGGAGTAGCTGCAGACCTGAAATGTGGAGTCCAGACCTGACAGTGCAGCTGAAGCAATTGTGGATACAACTGACACATTTCAACCTCAGCATGGAAGTGAAGGGGATGGCTAATCTTAATTGTCAGCTTTATTGAATTAACAGACAGCTGAAGAAGTGACTAGATTTTGAGGGTGTTAACCTCATTAGTGCATTAACCCATTGAGGTGTTCACAGGTGAATGTGCTATTAGGATGTGGCACCTAGTTAGAGGCAGTAGTTCACAGGGTGTTTGACTTTGTTTTTTTTTTTTTTTTTTTTTTTTTTTTTTTTTTTTTTTTTTTTTTTTTTTTTTTT
>RJWM01035062.1:0-19215 GCA_004363535.1 Dasyprocta punctata | reverse complement strand
AAGCTTGATTGTGTATTTCTAACAAGCTTCCAGAGGAGGCTGAAGCTACTGTCCCTAACCCAGACTTTTCTCCTCCCTTTCCAGATTTAAGAACCATAGGTTTGGCTTGAATCCACTATTGGTTGAGTGTGGAGTGATCTTATAGAAGAGTTTCTTGTAAGCCTGCCTATCTAGAAATACTCGGAGCCATGGTGTACTGGAGGGGTGTGTGCCTTTGGATAAGTTGAGTTTTGTTTCACAATTTAATGCTGCCCTTATGCAAAGGCATGCTTATCACTTCCCATTTTCTTAGAATGTCTCAGACTTTTCAGTAATTTTGTATACATTTAAGGGAAATTAACTGGGGATTGACTAAAATAATTAGCAAATTAATGCATCACACAGCTCATCTTCATTAAAGTCATTATTACTCTTATCAGTTCTTTATGATAGGCATATCTGTGGATTTCAGAAGGTATGTTAGTTTTGAATTTTATACTGATTATATTTTCCCATTTTTGACAGCTTTGTATACTTAAACTAGTCATCAAAACAGGGTTTTGCCTTACACCAAATAAATGTCATCTTTCTTAATGGAACTTTGAATTGAACCCAAATATATTAAGTTGCTAATTGGTCTTCATATCTGAATTTTACATTACTGTGGTGCAGTTGATCACATGAATAAAAAGTTAAGCCTTTATTCAGTTGCTATCCCTCAAGAACCTTATGCTCCTACTTCCTGAATCTTTCCTTTTGTCTTTATATAGACTTCCAAAGGTTCTAGGTACTTTCTTTTTGGCTTTTGATACTTAGGTGAATGGTCTTAAAATTTTAATTCAGGCCACAGATAGATAATTTCGCTCAGTCACCTGGGGTAAGAGTTGAAGTGAAAGTTAAGGACTCAGGGAATTCCCATAGAAGGATGAGAAAGCAGTTCAACTTTAGGATCCTAAACAAAGCATTTTGATTGACATGTGGAAAACCTTGCATGCACACAAATACCCCTATTTGAATATTTATGGAAGATGATCTGTCAGAATTACTGTTATTTTAATTTGTCAAGTCTGGCTGATTGCTGCAATTGGGTGTTAGTTGAATTCTAGATGAGGAACTGTAAATATGTTCTGGAGTGGGACATGCTGTTTTGTCCTTGAAACTGTTTGAATATTTTCCCCTCCTACAGCCTTTCAAGCTTTGAACCTTTTTATCTTAGCCAAGTCTTTGTGTTCTTTTTTAAGGGAAAATTTAATACAGGGGAATGACTATGAAGCTTAAGTTTTTTAAATTAAATCTATTCATATGTAGTGATCAACAATTGTTTAAATAATTTTAACTATGTTTCAAAGGTACTGTGCCTCTATAGACAAACTTAAGGATATGTATTTCACCTCAGTGGTTTTGTGTGAGATGTTTCATGTTGATGACAAAGAAGATGGACATTTCTAGTTAACTAACTTTTTTCTTTGATCTTGTTTTAAACAGCTAATAATTTTAGTGACCCAGATTCTAGCAGTAATATCTTCCTCTGGAAACATCACATGGTTTTGCCTGTGTCTGCTGTTCTAGAGGAAGGAGGGTAAGCCATTTTTTACCATGAATTTTGAAATACCTTTGTTAAGTTTAATATTGAGATAACTTTGTGTGTGTGCGTGTGTGCATGTGTGTGTATGTGTTTCTGGGGTCCTACCCCAGGGCTTTGTGCTTGCTAGGCAAAGAATTTCACCACTGAGCTACATCCTCAGCTCAATTTTTTCTCTTTTTGAAAGTCAGGAGCCCTTTTTACTTTAGTTTTTCATCTAGAAAATGCTGTATTATTTATTGATGGAGTATCACTATTGAGTATACTAAGATTGAGTTATTTCTGCTCTTCAGATATTTAGTGACTTTCTCCAAGTCATACTGACATTTTTAAGAGCAGGATTACATGCCCTTTTCTATGTGCTTGACTTCCTTATCTATTGCATAGATATTGTCAACCTGTGCAGTTTATTTTTATACATATAACCACCAAGTATATGCTTTCTTTATCTCTTCTAAACTGACATAATGGAATTTGTTTTGTTGATGATTACTTTAGTTAGAAACTATCTCAGGTACTAAACAGTACAGATACTGACTTTGTTTTGGAGTTTTGGAGAATGTGGGTTTCAGATATTTTATATTTTGTGAGTTGAGAGTAAAGCTAGTAGTCTTTCCTATCTTTTGCAAGTATTCATTTTCATTCTCATTTGAGCATCTTTTTTGTGGATTAATTTTTTAGATGATTTGTATCATCTTTCCCTTGTTACTATTTTTCTCCATCCTTTTTGTGACTTTATCTGAATAATTTTCCATGGAACTCACTCTAGTACCTGATTATTTTACTAGAAAAACTTACTTATCCAACTCTGTCGTTATTTACTAGCTACACAGCAAAATACTAGAAATACTACAGCTCCTAATCTCATAATGGTTTTATATCTGTGCAGTGTGTAGAAGGTTCAGTGGTGCCTCTGTGGTTTGGGAAAAAAATAACTGTATTTTTTTTTAAAAATGCAACAAACAGCATTACACAATGGACTAAGATTTCCCAAGGAAATTAATTTGATAAAAAGTTGATACATGGTGATAGCAAATGTTGAAATTGGCATCTAGATGTTAAATTTCACATGAAAATTTAGCTGTCTATTCTGTTTTTCTTTCCTGAAGGAAAACTCTAAACCTTAAATTTGTGTCAAAGGTATGATATTGCTATTGTAGGAGTGAAGAAACAGACTTTTTCTGATAATTGACCAATGAGGTCTATTGTAATCCCAAATATTGAGTATGGTAATCCAGGTACTGAAATCCTTTGTCTAGTCTTCCTCACAACCCGAGAAGTTATATTTATAAATCCACTGAGATGTTATTGGAATCTCTGTAAGTTAATTCCAATCTACCACCTCCAATGTAACCCACGGCGAGAGTAAAGATTCTGAAACATATTCCAGGTTAAGGGCAGCCAAGGGGTCCTGAGTCCAATCCTCCTGAGGACATGAGGACAAAGGCCTTGCTCCTAGGTCTCTCCCAAAATTCATTAACTAGTGAAGCAAGGGGGTGGCTTGAGTATGAGTGACAGTGAGGATGAGGGGAACTACGTGAATAACTTGAGCTGGCTAGCAAGGTAGTGAGAAAGGCATCTCTGCAAAATGCAGATGAAGATACGCAAGGGGCTCAATTTGTACAACCCAATCAAGATAGCAACTAAATTGTTTTAGGAGGCTGCTGCTTCAGTTTTTGATATGTAAACTTTATGACCTGGGAACTCACAGCCTCTTTCTAGAGGCTCATCCCCAGTCCACATTCCTGGAGCTCACTGGCTCTGCCATCCTGCTGTGCTTTATACATCTTACAAAGGTCACTTTGGGAGGAAACAGGACACTGTTGGATGACTTTAGAGATTACATATCAGTACCTCAGCTAGCCTTATTTACAATGCTTTGAGCCAACTAAAGAGAGAAGGAAATACCATAGTCAGCTCTGTATACATCAACATAAGGAAATAAGTTTGGATATAATCAAAGTTACAACAATTGTTCTGCATTCAAGGGGACCCGCTCAAGTTGTCTCCCACAGGTCAACCAGTGAATTGTAGTACTTAGATGTTTCATAAAGTTCTTTCTAGAAATTTAATGTTTAGGTGTTTATTCAGGAAATATTTAATTTGTAATAATGATGTTGAATGTAAATGATCCCCATAATACTTGTCTGTGTATCATTGCTTCATAAAAGATGTGTATGGTTTAATAATTTATATTTTATTATTTATAAACACTGTAATCATATTTAAGGTAATTTACCTGTAATTGACAAATTCAGATCTCTAATTTGCTCCTTTTATTGAATATTATGTATTACCTTATCAATTAGTAAAATGTGCTGCTAAAAAATGAGTTTTTGTGTATGTTTTTTCTGCTCCAGCATAAACACTTAGAGATCATCACTTTGTAATAACACATAAAAAGCCGAATAAACTGAAAAATCAAATTCTTCTAAAACTAGTCAGAGAGGTGCGGTCACAGGACAAAGTGCTGCCCTCAAAACTGACATACAGTCAGACAACTACAGATAATAATAACATATTACTGTAGAAACCCAGGGCATAAAAATTCATAGGAATCAGTGCCAGGTAGGGAAACCTAATTGTAAGAATTACTGGAGGTTTGGTGTGGACAAGTTTAAGAATTAAAAAGTCTAGGGGGACCCAGTTATATGGATCCCCCATACTTACGTGGTTTTTCCCCCTAGGAGTTCAACCTTTCCTTACAGTGAATATCAGAGAAAAAAAAAATCCCTGATGCTCCCAGCAGGGAAACAGTAAACCATTTTTTAGGTTTGGAGTTGCCTGATGTGCAAAGTTAGATACATAGTTTGTCTGGTTTTCTAGTTGCGTATTTTTGGAGAGTAATTTTTTTCCCCCTCTGTACTGGAAATTCTGCTGCTGAGTTACATCCCTATCCCTTGAACACAGAATAGCAACAACAACAACAAAACTTTTGTTTTGAAACAGGCTTTTGCTAAATTGCCTAAGCTTGCCAAAGCTTGCAGTCCTTCTGCTTGGCCTCTGAAGTAGCTGGGATTATGGTATACATACTGTTCCCAGCTGAAGGGTAAATCTTGACACTTCCTCAGGGGTAGAAAATAATATTCTTAGCAAATGATGTATCCTACCTATTTCAGATTGAGTTCAGACACTGTTGTGTGTAATAATTCATCTGTTAAATGGTTGCCTACATTAAATGTATTTTAACAGCAACATTTCTGTTATTCTTTCACACATGGCTATAAATAAAACATGCTTTTGCTGCTTTTTTACAAAAAGTCAATTGGCGCATTAAGGTTTGTATAACTAATGATTTATAATGTAGTAGTTCATTCTTTTTGGTCCATCTGTGCCTCACTGAAGATCAGACCCTATGTTTCGGTCTCCTCTCTTTTCCTCCCTCATCCTCAACAATACCTAAAGTAATAACAAAAAGCTTTATATAACTCTTACCTAGGATAAGAACCTTTTACTAATAAAACTACTGACTTTTATTCTTTGAGATGTAGTGAAATAGTGTAAGTCTAGCACAGTGTATTATTTTCTTTAAAAGTCTTCCTTTGTTGTGATAGAAATAGTTGAGAGAAATCAACTTAAAGGAGACAGGATTTATTTTGGCTTATGATTTCAATGGTTTCAGTCCATTGTCACTTTGTCCAGTTGCTTTTAAGCATGTGGCAAAATGGAACATAGCTCTTCATCTTATGCTACTGGGAAGCAAAGAAAGAGAAAGGAAGGAGTTGAGGTTTTAATATATCCTTAAAGGGCATACCCCCAGTGACCTACTTCCTCCAGCTAGGTCCTACCTTCTACAGCTTATACCACCAATAGTGCCACAGACTAACAACTGTCTTAGTTACTTTTCTTGTGGCTAAGATAAAATATCCAACACCCAAAGTTAAAAGAGGAAAGGCTTATTCAACTCACAGTTTGTAGAGAGGTTTTAGTTCATAGCTGGTTCCAAGGCAGGGTGGCATAGTAGAGGGACATCACAGAGGAGAAATAGTTCATGGAAAAGCAGGGGAGGCAGAAGTCAGCAAGGACAAGCTACAGAGATGGCCTTCTTTCTGTTCCTCATAGCTTAACCTTAGGGCAAGTATCACACTCTTAATCCTAGTATGGCACCATTAATCAGTCTTAGCATCACATACCCTAGATCCAGCCACCTCCAAAAAACCCATCTAGGACTGCGCATGGCTTGGGGTACTTCCAGATACAAGCCATAACAGCAGCCAAGCCTTGATGTGATAGATCTGTCTGTTAACATTACAGTTTGGGATGACTATTCTCCACAAATAGCCGAGGAAGCAAACTAAACTTTGAGTACGTGGTTTGGGGGGATGTTTTAGATCCAAACTATAACTCTTCCCTAATTAGTTTAAAAGTGTTGGCACTTGGGAATAGAATGCAAACATAAATTGGTAGAAAGTAAAAAAAAATGTATCATTAAGTATGTATAAAGAAATAAGAATGTTTTTGTTGGAAAACATGCTTGGCCCTCTTTTAAAAAAAATAGGGTATGAGGTGCTCATGAAAAAGTTAAATTAATGGCTTTCATGCTTTTGGTCAACTAAGTTGGTGGCATGAACTTTTTTTTTTTTGAGACAGGGTCTTGCTATGCAGTTCAGGCTGGCCTTGGGCTCACTTTGTAGCCCAGGCTGGTCTCGAACTTGCAGTGATTCTCCTGCCTCAGCCTCCTGAGTGCTGGGATTACAGGAGTGTGCCACCACGCCCAGCATGAACTTCATTTTTTATCGTATATTGTTTTCTACCTGATGGTCATTGTTTGTTTATTGTGTTCTTGAAATAGGAACCTGAAATGCTTGGGGCAATGTTTGCAAAAGAGCCAATACAGCAGTGTGATTTGTATGTTGTATGCTTGTGTTTAAAAAAGGCATTTTAGAATCTGGCATTATATTTTTTAAAATAAGTTTTTATTAGTACATGTTTGCAGTTTATAATTATCTTGGGTAGTGTTTACATGTACATTGCCTAATGATTGCCATTCTTTCCAGAGTAACATGGAATCTTGTCATTGTTTTAATTTGCATTGCTCTACTGGCTAGAGATGTTGAGCACTTTTTCTTGTATTTGTTGATCATTTGTATTTCTTTTCCTGTGAAGTGTCTGTTCATTTCTCTTGCCCATTTCTTGAGTGGGTCTTTGTTTTTGGTGGTTTAATATTTTTGAGTTTTTCTATGTTCTAGATTTTAGTCCTCTGTCCAAGGAGTAGCCAGCAGAATTTTTTTTCCCATTTTGTACATCGTCCCTTTCCTCTATCTATTGATTCTTTTACTGGTGTGATATAATCTCATTTGTTGATTCTTGCTGCTATTTCTTGTGTGATTGAGGTTCTGTTTAGGAAATCATTTCCTATACTTGTATCTTAAAGTGTTTTACCTATTTTGTCTTCCAGAAGATTTAATGTTTCTATTTTAATGTTTAGATCTTTGATCCATTTTGATTTTAGTTTAGTATGTGGTGAGAGATAAGGGTCCATTTTCATTCTTCAGCAAACAGATAACCCATTTCCCCAGCACCACTTGTTGAATAGGCTATGTATATATAGGGTCCTATTGACGTTAAGGGTATGTTCTTATATACTTGGAAATGGATAACAGGAAAAACAGTGTATAATATTGGTAGTGGGAAATGGAGATGAGAAGTGATTCTGTGATATAAATATTAGAGAAAAATTTTAGGAGAGACAATTGAAAAGATGAAGAGGAGAGAAAAATAAAATTGAGAATGAATGAAACACAGGAAAAAGAGGTCAGGTGATATATTGGTAGAAGTAGGAAAGCTTATAAATGAACGGGGGAGAATTCCTTTACCCTCTATAAACTATATTGGGAGAGAAAAAAGGACAAGAATAGGTGATGCACACATATACAGACACACTCATTAAAGAATAAGGTGTAAAATAATGAGATAATAAAGAATAAAGTGTGAAACAGTGAGATAAAAGTAGGTAAAAATGTACAAAAGAAGGAAAATAGGAAAGAGTAAGATAAGAAAAAAATTTAAAATAAAAAATAATTACATCAAATAAAGAATAGTAAAAGAAGATTTTCTATTGTTTTGAACACATGACTCCCTTTCTCAGGCAGAGATCAGGGTAGGACATGTCTTTGTTAATCCTGGAAATCTAAGGTGGCAGTCTACACTCAGAACAGCGCTAAGTAGTGGGAACGAGGCCCCAGTGTGTCTATCTAGTTCCGTGTATCTCAGGCTGAAACTGACTTCTGTTCGCAGCAGCTGAGACTGTGATCACTAGCTCCTGCCTCTCGGCAGGCCTTCCCCTAGTCTGCTCTCCAGCTGCTGGCAGTCTCCTGAGACTATGCTTTTCTCACCCACCCTGGAAACTTGGCAATATGAGGCCCCTGGGGCTGTTCTGGGACCCAGGTTCAAACACCCAGCTCTTTTCTACAGTGGCACCCCCACTACCTCCTGCTTGGCACTGCTGTGGCCTCCGGTGCTTGTATCTCAGTCACTCACCAACTGTTGACACCAGAGGCCCTCTCAGGAAGCAGTGTCTTTCATTCTTTCTGCTGTCTCCAATGGCATAAGATTTTTGTGGTCTTGATGCAGTTCTCTGAGCAGAGAACTGGTTTCACTTTGCCTCCTAACTGATGGCTACCCAGCTACTGCAATGGAGGTCTGTTTCTTTTATATCACTTAATCTTACTTTCTTCTCCTCTGTCAGTACCCTCATGGTTCCTGTGTACCCTCTACTTAGTTGGGTTCCTATTGTTTTCCAGACTCAAGATACCTTGTCTTGAAGAAGTTGTGTTGCTGGCACTCGCTGCTCTGCCATTTCCTTTGGCTCTTAGCAAAAGCAGTATTTATATACATTAAAAACATGAAACTTTAGGCAGCACGTCAAGAGAGTGATCAACAGTGAATCACAAAAGTGAGGCTTAGTTTCAAAAAGGAAGGAACCAAGTCACAATATTTAAGAGGATCTAAGAACAGGAGAAACCAAAAGGCAGGTACTAGATTAGTCAGAGAATAGTGTGACATTACCTCCACAAACACTGTAGCAGTCAGGCCTGCCACCATATTTATACATTGGAAATCTGAAGGAAAAATACTTAAATTATAATTTACTTGTTTCTTAAGAGATTAGGGTTAGAGGTGAAGTTTTCGGTGAGAAAACTGCATATGTCTTAATGATCCATGGCAGCAAAATATCTGCATTTGATTTCATTAATTTTTATTATTTAAAAATTTTTCATTAATAATTGCTTCCAGATTATAACCATTGAATTTGGTATAGCAAAGACTGTTCACCCTTTAATTTCTCAATAGCTGATGAAAAATTCAGACACCTTGTTATTCAAGATATTTTAGGTAGTAATGACTATTCATTTGTGAGAAGATTCAGACAGTTATATAAGCAGTCACTAGATTGGCTTTGCAAGCTTTGTTTTTGGTTTGTTACTGTGAAAGGCATGGGTCTACTATACTGTTAGTTAGATAACATGGATACATTGCATTTTATTCTCTTAGATTACTTACCCTTGAAATCCATGGATTATGTTACTATTTTGGAAGTGTGTTGCCTTGTAAGTGTGCACCTGAAGGACTCCATCACTAAATATACAATACTTGTGTGTGACTCTTGTCTACTCTTGGTTTTATGATCATAGGCAAGTTACTTAATCTCGCCTAGCTTATCTGATATTAGTGTAATTTAGTAATTGAATAGACTCTGAAGCTAGTTTTTGAGGATTTGAATCCTGGGTCAGCTACTCAAAAGCCATGTGATTCTGAACAGTTTACCAACTTTTCTGCTTTCTCTTTTTCATCTGCAAATAAGGAGCAATATTATTACTTACCTATAAAGCACTTTAAGTAAACCTGACACATAAAAAGCACTCAATAAATGTTTCCTATTGTTATCTTCTAGAAAATGAGGGAAAAGTTACATAATAGGGTTTTTATATGACCTGAATGAATAAAATAAGCAAAACACTTTGCACAGGGACCTACTATATGTTTAGCAAATTACATGTATGTAATGAGGTTAATAATTATGATGAAGCAGATATGTTTGTGAAATGAGCATAAATTCATGATTTGTAACAAAAGACTGGAAGTTCTTTACTAGTTGGAAGAGGTACACAAAATGAGTTCAGCATTCTATTAGGTAACTTGTACAGAATAAATCTGCTTTTCAATCCCAGATGATGCAAAGATGTGGAGTATCAAGAGTCCTATTCAGTCAGACTTCAGAATTAAAAGCTTAGTGTACTTGTTAAGTATACAGTTTGGGGTTGGCTGTTTCTACAGATGGTCAAGAAAGTAAAAGTACTTATTGAGGAGAGCTGTTTATCTTAGGTGTGTTCAATTAAGGATATAACGTAAAACCGTCTGCTGGGGCCGGTGGGGGTACAAGTGAGATTTTCAAGCGTGAGGTCCCAAGGTTAAAGAATGCATGTTTGCAAGACATCAGCAACAGTAGCATGGAGCAGAGTAGGGTGCACAAGCCAGAGCAAGAGCTGCCTTTGTCTTTATTGTATAATTCGTGTACAGATTGTTGTCTCATGTTTACATTCTTACATAGTGCTGTAACCAGCACATGTGTATTTACCTGTGCTAAGTCATGGTTATGTAACTGTATCCCACTGTGCACCTGCACTAGATAAGTGGAGTCACATCTTCACGTGTCCTTAGAAACCCCTGAGCTTTACAGCAGTCTGAGTGGTTCTCTACAGTAACTAGCCACTTTTAAGAAACAAAAGTAACAAGAGCCATACCCGGAGCTATTACTTGGGCAGCTAACAAACTGAAGTAGTCTGGCTGTGGGGGAGGGTGCATCTTTTACTACAGTATAGTCCTAATTGTTCTGTTCTGTTCTGTTCTGTTCTGTTCTGTTCTTCTCTTCTCTTCTCTTCTCTTCTCTTCTCTTCTCTTCTCTTCTTTTCTCTCTCTTTTTTTGTTGTTGTTGCACATTGATCCCTGAAGAAAAAGACTTATTTTTCCCATTTGTCTAAATTAAAATAGATAGTTAATATCCTTTCACTCTTTTATATAAAGATGCAAAATTGTCTGGGTTCTCCAAAGAAACAGAGCCAATAGTACAAATGTAGGTAGGTGGGTAGACAGACAGAGAAAAAAATGGTATTTGTCATGAGAATTGGTTCAGGTGATGATGGAGGATGAAAAAGTCTGCCATATGCCATCTAGGAAAACCAGTGGTATGATTCAGTATGAGTGTGAAGATCTAAGAATCAGGGAGTCTGAAGTGAATGTCCAGTCCAAGGCCCAAAGCCTGGGGAGGGGCATGCTGCTGCTGGTAGCAGTCCAAAGGACCAAGGACCAAGAGCTCTGATCTCTGACAGCAGAGAAGATGAATTCTCTCTCAAGAAGAGAGGGAATTTGTTCTTCTTTGACCTTTGTGTTCTATTCACAAGGGCACTCAACAGATTGGATGATACCTGCTTACATTAGTGAAGGCAGATCTTTACTGCTTATTTCTTCTAGAAACACCCTCTCTCACATGCCCAGAAATAATATTATATTGGCTATCTGAATATCCCTTAACCCAGTACAGTTGACATATAAAATGAGCCATAATAAGGATAGCCAGAGTGTTTGGGTAGCATGCTGGAGAATTTTGGTTAGTTCTCAACAGCGGGGAGAGATGCCGACAAATAATAATGTATTTTAGCTGGGCGGGATGGTATGTGCACATAATCTCAACTGTTTGAGAAGGCAGGACAGGAGGATAGCAAGTTTAAGGATAGTCTGAGTAAGTTAGTGTGACCCTGTTCAAAATAAAAAAATTTTTTAAATGGTAAAGAACTTGTCTAGCATGTATGAGCCTTTGGGTTTAGTCCCCAGCACCCCAAAACCAAAACTGAAAAAAAGATATTCTGGTTTTCAACCATAAGTCATAGAAATATTAATTGTAGTGCTGCATATCCTTATGTTAAAAAATATATATATATATAGGTTTTTTTATCTTTCATATCTTAATAATAACAATAAAGGTTCTTAATAATAACAACAAAGAATAGATTCCATTGATTCTGGGTGTGACATTTACTGGCTTTATAAACTTGCAGGAGTTATTTTATCTCCACATGCCTTCATTCTTAATTTCCTTCACTGAAAAATGGGAATATAAGTGCCTACTTTGTAAGGATGTTGAGAGTATTAAATAGTTTGATTGTGTAAAGCATGAGAAAAGTGCTTTGCATTCAGAAAACATATGAATGTAGACATTATCATTGTTGTACTTCACAGTGATAGGTCAACAAGATACCATTTGAATCTCATTCTTAGAAACAGTTCTCTAGAAAAATTGTGAATTTTTATCCATTGTTTGTATTATGTCTTGGGTTTTTTTTAATAATAAATTTATCTTTTCATATTAACCAATATAGTGTTTAAGGACCTTGCAGTTTACTAAGAGTTGACTTGAAAAAGTCTTTGGTTTGAAATTATTTTTAGACCTATTTATTTCTGAGCATCTGCTTTTGATATTTTTTGCACATAGAAATAAATGAGTGAACGTAGAACATATGACAGTGACTTTGAGTCTAACTAAATTTTAATTATTTTAAGGTCTGATTTTTATTTTGCCTATGATTTTGACTGTTGGCATTACTGGTAGATAAATATATGTACATGCATATAGTCATAGTATCTCATTTAACAAATATTAATAAAGGAGTTATGGTATTTAGGTGCTGTGCTCTAAACTCGTTTTCTGCTGATATATACCTTTTGGTGCTATATCGGAAATAAATCGATAAGTATAATAAAGAATAATGGGAAGTTGTGATGTTAGGGGTTAATGGCTGGTGGTCAGCTTAACACCAGCTGAACTAAATCAGCATGGTGCCAAGTGTAGATGGCCCACCTGAGGGAAGTTGCCAGCATAAAAAAGAGATGTGGAGAGGAAGAGTGTTAGTGTTGTGGGTTCTTCTAAGCATTGCTGTAGTTCGTAGCTGTTGTTTCTCTTGGAGGAGCTTGTCATGACTGGCTTCCCATGGCTGGCTTCTCCAGTATGAATTCGGCCATTATTATTGGAGGAGCTTGGGACCTTGTCACTGAGAATGGCTGCAGTTCACTTTGGGGGAGCTCTGGTTTTTGCTTTAAGCATCGCTTCCTAGCTCCAGAGGGGAAGATGTTTGCTATTTAATCTCCAGGAGAAGTTTGTCACACTGGCTTCCTGATACGAACTCGGCTGTTTCCATCATCAGAGGAGCTCAGGACCTTGTTGTCCCTGAGGATGCCTGTGGTACTTTTTGGAGGAGCCCTGGTCCTTATTTTGAGTGTCACTTCTTGGCTCCACTACAGAACCCTCAACCTGCTGGCACAGATTGATTCTTCATCTTGCCGGCATTGACTTTCTAGCTCCCACTGCTGACCTTGGGGCCTTCCCAGCGCAGATTCGTAAAACAGACTTGCATGAGTCATTGTCGTGGGCTCTGGGCCTCTAGTTGGACTAGTGGGAGGCATTGTCATGGTCTCTAGGTTTTCAGCTGGACTCATGCAGGACATTGCTGTGGGATCCAGGCCCTCAGTTGCATTTTCTAGGTCTTCAGTGTTGTGAACAGACTTCCTGCATGTTCTTGTATTTAACTCTGGGTGACCATCATAAAATAATATTATAAATTCTGTGTTCTGTATGTAATTGTTCTCCTTGCAACCCCTGACAACAACAGATGAGTACTGTTTAAAAAAAAGTTGAGGTTTTTTTGGTTTTATTATAGGCTGTATTAGTCATTCATTCTTGCTTTGTGTGTCTCACTTTTGTTCTGGAGTCTACCCTCCGGTAAACCTTGATTAGCCTAGGATAGTAATGAGTCCTATTCCATTGTCTGTGACTGATTTTGTAAAAACTCAATCTTGACCTGTTACAGAGCTTCTAGGGAGTTGTCTGTCAATAGTTTCCTCTTTCATAATATGAGGCAGACTGGAACAGATTATCATTTTTCTTTTGCACATAATTGCATGTGGCTAGAATAAGGTAGTTGTTTTGCTACCAGGAAGAAAGCTAATCTGAAGACAAAAACTGAACTGAAACTTAAAATGGATCTTTAAAATCTAGGATTAAAAAAGTGATAAAACTGTTTCTCCAAATTTCCTCACGCTGAGAGTGTAAACCTCTACCCGCAAAGCTCTGGCCCAAGGAGGATTTGGTAGTACGTAAGAATTCTCTGGGCCAGTACTTGACTAAATCTTTATATGGGTGTTTCCTGGCTTTTCTTCTCTTACTCCCTAAACAGGAGTGCTTCTGTGTGTTGGAAAGGGCCAAACTACCTGCCCTTCCAGTTTGGCCAAATTGTAAATAAACTAACTTTTCCCTTTTTTGTGCTTTTCTTTTACCTAGTTGATGGTGGGTAAATGGACCTAGAAACCCAGAAAGCCAGGGTGTATTCAGGCCTGTCAGAGCCCCAACAGCTAGCAGTTTTACTTGTGAATGTATTAATAACACTGCTTTTTAATAATACAAATTTACTCAGGGCTAAACGTACAGATGACAAGGCTAGATTTCTAAACCCATTTGAGTATTTTAGGTTAATTGCATAAGTGAATACAACATGTAACTGTTAAGATGAATGAGATACTACTCATAGAGTCCTCACAAATCTAATTATGTGTTTCTCCTTCGTAACTAGGAAGATGAACTTCTAAAATGTTGGCTAGTTTCAATGAATTAATGGAGTGTTTTGTGCCCGTGTATTCAGGATGCCTGGCATTTTAAATTAATTTGTCCATTATTGGGACCCTACTGATAAGAAATGTGAAAGTGTGATAGATGACTGTGTTAAGTCATGACTGAAAATAGAATTTTGCAACCTTAGTAGAGGCTATATGAAAAATTTTCTTTTTCCTCCCTTCTATTCTTCTTTCCTTTTGTGTCTCCTACATTTAGTTGGTTTATAATCAAGTGCTTTCACATAGTAAAAGTTGGCTTCAACTAGCAATAAAAGGTCATTTTAATTTATGCTACTATTTTTACTTGCTTTTTCCTAATGACATAGGAGAGGACGTAACTCCCAACTTGCAAGATGTCAGGTACATTGAGTTCACATCCCTGAAATCAAGGAATGAATTCTAAGGAACACTGAAGTAAGAGTAGGAAAAATTTGAGAGATAGCCTCTTAGAGACAGGAAAGGACTTGAAGGTGGGTTGCCACAGAGACTACCTTTCTGAAAATGTTTTATAGCAAAATTGTGAAGTGGATACAAAATCATCAAGTGGGTACAACCTGGGTCAAACTATGTTCTGCCAATAAGATTACAAGTATAGCTGTTTAGCTATCTATATTAATCCAGTAGGAAAGCAGGTCATATAGCAATGGCACATGGAAAGAACAAAGACATTTTTAGGGAGGATAGGGTCCAGAGGTTATGGTCATCCATCTGGGTAACTGATGTCTGGTAAACTTTATTGTAACAGGTGATACCAATTATATTGTAATCTCAAGTTGTTGCTTACTAAAACCCTCAGAGAGGCATGTAGATCTAGTCATTCCATCTTTGTCTGGAGACCCGACCTTTGACAAATGTGTTCTCATCTTCTATACTGACTCCTTTGAGGGCCCAGCCCTGACTGCCTGTAATATTTCTACCTGACTTCGCTGACTGTAATACTTATTTCTTATATGAATAAGCACATAATTTTATAAATTGTGCATTTTCTTTATAGAGAGGCTAAACAGAGAATTTTTTTTTTTTTTTAAGACAGGGCCTCACTATGTAGTTTCTGAACTCACAGTGATCCTCCTGCCTCAGCTTCATGAGTGTTGGGATTATAGGTATGTGCCCTAGGCCCAGCCAGGAAGAATAAATTCTATAAAATGGTTAATTTTAAAATGAATTAAAATCAAAGGTAGAGGTATTTAAAAGATACAGTCTTGGAGCCATGTTAATCTAGAATTGAATTGACTTACTATATATAAGACTCTTTAAATGTTTACTTTATAGTAGATTATTAGCTTTTCCTTAAAGTTTTGTTTATAATTCCATTTATCAACTGAAAGCATTTTTGTTTCCTAGTATTGTTTGTTAATAAAGAAAATACACCTTTAAAATATTAGGCTTAACCTGTGTTATTTTATAGAAGTCATTCATTAAATTTGTTGAATAAATGATTTTATTTTTTCATTTCATCTCATATTGAATAGTTTCAAAATATATTTTGTAATAATTTTCATTATAGTTAATTGTATTTTAGAATATTATTTATTTATTTGTGGCACCCAGGATTGAACTCACAACCTCGTGCCTGTCAGACAGGCGCATAAGCCACTGAACCAAACTCCCAGCCCTAGTTTTTTGAGGCAGGGTCACACTGTGTTGCTCAGGCCGGCCTTGGGCTCGCCTTATAGCCCAAGCCGGCCTCGAACTCACAACGCTCCTCCTACCTCAGCCTCCTGAGTGCTGGGATTAAAGGCATGCGCCACCACGCCCGGTTTTTAGAATATTATTTAAATGTTTATGGTCATTCCATTTGTTCTGAGAAGAGGTTAGGCTACCAAGATATTTCAGCAGTTAATCTGAGGTTTGTTAAATTATATATTCAGTTATTTGAGTATATTCTTACTGTCTTCGAATATCATAAAAAATACAATTTTACATTAACTTTTGAGTTGAATATGACCATATCTTTAGAATAACTACTGTTGAAATTTTTTCATTAAAATAGCACTGCAATATTTGCTTAAAAACATCTATAATGTAGGCATTTAATGACTGCCACTTTTAATTATTGACATTTTCAGTTATACTAACAAGGTGGGAGTAGTTTAAACTTTTTGTTAAATTTTTTTAATTTATTGAAATATAGTTTACATCAATAAAATGTATCCATACTGTTTATTTAAATGATTTTCCCTAGTCTGTACCTTCATGAACTCTTCTTTTCCCTTTTTAATAGTTTATTTTCTTGCTTGCTGCCAAGCACTAATCTTATCTCCCCCTCTTTTCTTCCATTTGTCCACTTTATGGAAGAATCCATAATTTTTCATGGTAGATTTGTAGTTACAGCTTCTGTAAATATTTCATAGGAGTCATACATAAAGTCATGTGGGCCCGGTGTTTTCTTTCTGGGAAGGTTTAGACCCACACATTCAACTTCTATAGTAATCTTAAGGCTCTTCAGGTTATTTTTTCTAGATTGAGCTTTGGTAGTTTGTTTTTCCTAAGAAATTTGTCCATTCAAGTAGAATTTCATACTTACTGACATAAAGTTATTACTAATATTCTCTTATTAGACTTTTGTAGCATCTGTAACAATGCTCTTTTATTCCTAATATTAACAGCTTATGTTGTCTTTTTTTTTCTTGGTTAGTCTAATTGCAAGATTGTAAATTTAATCTTTTCAAAACCTTAGTTTTTATTTCATTGATTTTTCTGTTATCTGTTCTTTGTTTTATTCTTAAGAGTTTACATTGTAAACCTTTGACCTATTTCACCAAAGTTTCAAATATTATCATACGTCTGGGTTTTTTGTTTGTTTGTTTGTTTGTGAGACAGGTTCTCACTGTGTAGTTCAAGGTGACCTTGAACTCATTATGTAGTGCAGGCTGGCCTTGAACTTGAGGCAAGCCTCCTGCTTCAGCCTCCCGAGTGCTGGGATTACAGGGGTGTGCCACCACCCCTTGCCATTTAAGTGATGCTTTTTTCATCTCACCTTTGTGTTACTAATGCCATACGTTTTATCTGTTGTAAATTCCATAATATTAACATATTTTAGTATGTCAGTTAATATTATTAGTATAGTGCTATAATGCTGTAATATAGTGTTACTTAGTTTTGAAGTGTTAATTTGCCTTAAAAGAAATTAACAATAAGAAAAAATTTTATTTAAGTCCATTGTTTATGTTTGTTTGTTTGTTTGGTTGGTTTTTTCAGGCAGGGTCTCATTTTGTACTTCAGGCTGACCTTGAACTGACTATGTAGTCTTGGCTGGCCTCCAACTCATTGTGATCCTTCTGCCTCAGCCTCCTGAATGCTGGGATTACAGGCATGCTCCACTATGCTTGGCTATATTTGTTTTTATTCACATTTCTTTTCCTGCCTGAAAGAGAAACTTTTAACTAGGTCCTGCATTATACCTGTTGACAAGTCCTTTACATTTTTGTTTTTTAAAAATGTACTTATTTTGGCTTTATCTTTTAAGAGGTTTTTATTTTGGAATAGCATTTGAATTGTAGAAAATTTACAAATAGTACAGAAAGTTTCTGTACTTCTGTGTTTTCCTAATGTTAACATTTTGCATAGCCACCACACCTTTGTCTGATTAACACTAATGTGATACTATTAAGTAAAGTACAAGGGTATATTTATATTTCACCAGTTTTCCTTTTTTGCTCCAAGATCCAATCCAGGATACTATGTTACATTACGTTTTCTTAGAGTCTTTCTTCTTACTAGACTGAGGTTATGGCTTTTCTGACTTCTCTGACTGAGAACCAAATCAAATTTCCCCATAAGATCAATGTTGAACTTCACCATAGAATTTGATTTGGTTCTTGTCCAACTGGGGCTGAGACCAGAAGTGGAATGAATCAAGTACCTAGTAAAATCAACATACAAAGAAAAAATATTTGGTTGACTTAAGATTTCAGAGGTTTCCAGTCCATGACTTACTGGTCCTTTTGTTTTGGGTCCTGTGGAGCACATGACAGAAAACAAAGCTGCTCTTCTCATGCAGAAAAGAAGACAGGCCTGGAGTTTTAATGTCCTTCAAGTGTACTTCACCAGTAACCAGAAGACCTCCCAGTGGATTCCATTACTTCATGGTTCTGCCACCTCCCAATATTGTCATGAGCTTGGAGCCAAGCCTTTAACACACAGGCCTTGAGACACAAACTGTATCAACAGACAAGCCACAGAACAGGGGAATGAAAGTCCCATATCTTACAGAAGACTTATATCTAGCATACATCTCACAGATATTCACCAAGTTAACTGAAAACTTACAAAAACTTATTTTAACTTTTAAGTATATTTTCACTAGATGATTCTTACATCTGAACAATAAGGAAACAGTCTAATTAAAACATGGACAGAACTCAGTAGATACCTCACCAAAGAAGATACATTATGACAAGCACATAAAAAGATGCTTAGTGTTATTTATTATTAGGAAAATGCACATTGTAACCATACTTTGATAACACAACAAAACTATTAGTTTTTAAAAAGCTTACTATACCAGTTGGGTGTGGTGGCACACAGCTGTAATCCCAGTACTCGGGAGGCTGAGGCAAGAGGATTGCTGTGAGTTTGAGGCCAGCAGGGGTTACATAGTGCGTTCAAACTCAGCCTAAACTACATAGCAAGACACTGTCTCAGCAAAACAAAGCAAAGCAAAACAAAAAGCTTGCTATGCCAAATTCTAGGAAGATTATGAAATAACAGGAACTCTAACTTCTGTAGACAATTCATAATTGTGCAGCCACTTTGGAATATAATTTGGTATATTATAAGCATACATATTCCATGTGATTCACAAATCTCACAGATATTCACCCAAGTTAACTGAAAACTTACAAAAGCTTATTTTAACTTTTAAGTATATTTTCACTAGATGACAAAATGTAATTCTGACATCTCTTTTTATTTCAGCACTTTGAAAAGATGTTCCATTCTAATGTTTTCTGATGAGAAGTCCCCCTGAATTATGTTCTGTATTGTTTGCC
>RJWM01035061.1:0-19221 GCA_004363535.1 Dasyprocta punctata | reverse complement strand
GCTAGTAGAAATAATAGAAAAATATCTAATAAGTCTTTTTTATTGAGACACGAAGAAAAATTACAAGCAACTGCTTCTGACAACATATTAATGAAGCTGGGAATTTAGCTCTGTGGTGTAAGCGCCTGCCTGGCAGACGCAAGGTTGTGTTTGATCCCCAGTACCAAATAAAAAAAAAAAAAGAGAGAGAGAGAGAGAAGGGAGGATCCAACCAGAAGCCTTCCTGGTGAGTGGCATGAGTGGCACAGACTCCAGGACAAGAAAGATCTGTGCCTCCCTTGCGCCTACCAGCACACTGGCTGAGTATCAAGACCCTCCACCCACCCTGCCCTGCATCCTGTAAGCAACCTGCTGAGTTGGAGGACTGGCTAAATTGATAGCAACTAAGGTACATAAAGCAACTAAATGCTTGTATTGTTTGGTTGATTTTGCAGGCTGGGGTCCGGCAGTCATCATCTCTTGGGAGGATGACAGTATGCAATGTAGCAAATATGGGGGACTCCCTTCTGTATTGTCTTTGAGGCCCAACATTGTTTTCATTGTTTTGCTTTATTCTGATTAATCTTTTTTTTACTTTATTTCATATTCTGTTTTGATTGGTTTTATTCTGTTTTGTTTTTGGTTTGATTTTACTATGCCTGATGGAGTGGTCAACTATTGTGAAGATAACAAGACATACTATAGTAGCTATTGTTTTCCTAGTATCTGGCTTTGAAGTTCTGTACCAGTTCTACTGCTTTGTTTTGACTGACTTTGTTCTGTTATGTTTTGTTGGATTTTACTATCTTTAAAATAAAATTTAAAGAAAAGAAATATATATATATATTAATCAAAAATTTTTTTATGTTTACTTTGACCTGTAGACTTGGAGAAATTATTCCCATTCCTCATATGTGTGGTTAATTTTAATATAAAAGCAAACTATCATAAAATTTTTTGTTTCAAATCTTCCAAGTTAGAAAGACCCAGTAATCTAAATTTGAGCTCAAATAAGAATTATTTGAAAGGGAAAAATCTTCTTAAAATGAGGACTAATTTCACTCTTTAGAAAAGATTTTGCCTGAATATATTTATATTCTGGTTTTTCTGGCTCTAGAACTGCAGCCTAAATGCCATGAGAGAAGTATGAAAACATGATTTTTAGTGTCCAAAGAATCTGCTCTTAAAAGTAAGGCAAGTTGATAGAAACCAAACCAGACCAAAACAGTGCCACTATTCTCTTATGTTCAATAGTTAAAATATATAACGCATGCATGTTTTTCTTTTATTAGAACAATACTCATTTCAGAGAAACTGGCGCATTAATTCTCAAAGCCAGGGTGATGAAAAATCATTTTATGTATAGCAGCAAGGACACAGAAACGAGTATTGCAGCCTTGTCTTCAGCCTTGGTATGCAGACCTTCCCAAAAGGCAGTCCCAACTGTGAGTTTTTAACTGTGGATATAAAGCTTCATTCTCAGCACATTAATACTGTTACAGGAACTTCACAATCAGTTTAGGAGCTTATCTCACCCCAACTGAGATGGGAACTCTTTCTAATACAACGCCTGCTCCGGCAGTAGCCTCATCTTTTCTGTACTGGAATTTAGACTTTTCACCAAAGCTGTTGTGCCTATATGAGGGCCAGGCAAGACCTTGGCGGGAAAAACGGGGTGATTCTTTACATACATGCCATGTCAGGACTTACCCTCAGGATTGGCACCCTGCTAGGAGTTTTTTCTTTGGGGTCCTCATCCTCAAGTCTCTGTTTAAGGTCACCTCATCATAGTGGTTCTCCTCAAGCAACCAAATGTAAATGGTTCTCCAGATATCTATACCTAATAACTCCATTGCCTTGTCCTACAAAACACTTGTTACACTATGAAAATTTACTATTTGTGTTTGTTTATTGCCTTTATTGTTTATTTTCTCTCTAGAATCTGTGCTTATGATGCCAGAGACCACTTGTTGGACCAGCCACAGTATGTATGGTGCTATGACTTGGATAAATTTCCCCCAGGGACTCATATATTAAAGGCTTTGCTCCTAGGGTGCTGCTCTTGGAAGATCTACAGACCTTTGGAAAGTACGACCTTGTGGGAACTCTCTAGTTTATTAAGGACAAGTCTTTTCTTCTTCCTCTTGTTCCTGGCTGCTAGATGTGTGTTTTTTGTTCTGCTGCGTGTCCCCACCCTGATTTCCTGCTTTTGCCAAAGGAGTAAAATATTAAGACTACTTGATCAGGGATTAAAACTTCTAAAATTGTAAGACAAAATAAACATTTTTCCTTTGTAAGTTAATTATCCCACATACTTAGTTGTAGGAATGTGAAATTTATTAGTATACATTAGTATAGAGTCCAGTTCATAGTGAGCATTCAATAAATATATTCTCATTATATATATAAACCAATTTTCTTCCATCTGCACCTCTATAGGGAACTATGGAAGCCACACACTGAGAAAGCTTCAGTAGCCAGACAAAGGAGAAAGAAATCTCATCTTATCTGAAACTATGCAGGAGAATCACAAAAGTATGCTACAGTATGGGCCATAAATACCAACAGCAAACTGTGAAAAGCAACTTCACACTGACCAAGGTAACCAGAATCTCACATAGGGAATATTTACAAGGTACCTTGTATAAACCCTAGAGGAGAGGGCAAGGCTTTTATTGCTTATTTTACAAATTGAGGTTTTCAAAAATTTATACACTGGTGTTAATATCTTCCTTCCTGTGGGCAGGATGATGAAAATAATAACATGAGGAAAAGTAACACCAAAGCAAGTCAGCTTACTAGGTTGGGCTTCCAGAGCTAGGGCACAGCATGAATTACTGTGACACTACCTCTCAATCAAGTGGGGAAATATTTGTCTCAATAGATCCAAGTAAAAACTGAATTTTCAGTTAAAAGAAATGTAATAAACAAAAATTCTACACCACTTTTTCAGAATAATAGAGAGATTTTAGAACCAATATGCCAAACATGAACTGTAATTCATGGATGGCAAAGAAATTCTATCTGATCTCAATCTGATCCTTTGACAATGGTTGCAGGGAGGAAGTGGATCATGCCTAGTTATTAATGGCTAATGGACAGAGACTATAGAATCAAACTATTCACGCTATCTTGTTGCCATTAGCAGTGAAACAGAGAATGTCTAATGAATGTTAATGTCAAATCTGGAGTGGCACAATTTTTCCCATTGCATAAGGAAACACCTTCATTTAAGGTTTGTGATTTAGCAGGGCATGGTGGCACACACCTGCAATACTATCACTCTGGGAGGCTGATGAAAGAAGATCCCAAGTTTGAGCCCACCCTGGGCAACTTAGCAACTTACCAAGATCCTGTCTCAAAATAAAAATAAAAAGCCTGGCGTGGTGGCACATGCCTTTAATCCCAGCACTTGGGAGGCTGAGGTAGGAGGAGTGTTGTGAGTTTGAGGCCGGCTTGGGCTACAACGCGAGCGCAAGGCCGGCCTGAGCTACAGAGTGCGACCCTCCCTCAAGAAAACCAGGGCTGGGAGTTTGGCTCAGTGACTTAAGCACCTGTCTGACAGGCGCGAGGTTGTGAGTTCAATACCTGGTGCCGCAAAATAAATAAATAAATAAAAATAAAAATAAAAGAGGAGGAGCTATCTGGGGGTGTAGCTCAGTGCAAAGGCACTGTGTTCGATCCCCAGTACCACAACACAGGCAGACAGACACACACACACACACACACACATGCACGCACACACACACACATATATGCATATATATTTTTTGGTCTTCAGAATGCTTCCTTGTCTCATTCTTTCTGGAGCTGCCTTCCATTAGTGTGATCAATTCCTCCATATAGATCAAATACTTCATTCTAGTACTCTGAAAACACTCAGTGCAATGAGCGAGGGGGGAGAGACAGAGACTGCTCTTGTTCTTGGACTTGGCTATAATGGTCAGAAGAGAGTACTGACTCAGATAATCAGTACTATCCTCTCAAATTCCTTTGATTGCAGGACCTCATACCTCTAAGATAGATTGCATTTAAAATGTGTGGTGACCTCTCCAATTTTCTTTCCTCAAGAAACCAGGACACCTCCAATATCTAATTCTAACAGAAGCACAGTCACAGACAGGCTTACTTTCTTTTTTAAAAATAATTTCTATGGCAAAATTCATGTATCAAGGCAGAAAATGCTTGCAAAACAATACAAACTGCATTATATGATTTTATATCTCTTGGGTTGGGAATTAATACAATTCATTCTTTTTTTAAAATAAAGTTTATGGGTACAGTTTAGATATACATAATAATCACATTATCATAAGGAATTTGTACCTGAAATATCATATACATATCATGATATATCTTGATTATTCTTTTTTTCTCATTTTCCTCCCTTCAAATCGTCTTTCTCTGCTTCTTTACGAAGTTTTTGTTTCTATTATTTCCTAATTTTGTCATTGTCTCTTTTTTCTTCTTTCCTTTCCCCCTACCCCATTCCCATTTCCTTTTGAATAATTTCTTCCTATTTCTCAATATCTATTACATATTTTGGTCCTTAGTTACACATTGAGTTTCTCACACCAAAGAAACAGTGCTATATTTACACAAGTTTGTCTGATTTATTTCATTTAAGAGTATTGTCTCAAGGTGCATCCATTTACTTAGAAATGTCTCATTTATCATTATTTATTGTAGAGTAGTGTTACATTGTATATTTTAAGAAAACCACATCTTCTTTATCCATTCAGTGATTGATGGGCATTTGGGCTGTTTCCAAGATTTAACTATTACAAACAGTGCCACTATAAACATGGGTGTACACATATTTCTGTGGTGTGATGCCTTTAATTCTTTCAGGAAGACACCAAGAAAGGGAATAACCAGGTCAAATGGAACCACTAGTCCTAGTTTTTTTAAGGAATCTCCACACTGATTTCCACAGTAGTGGTAACATCTAAGCTCCATCAATAGTGGAGAAGGTTCCTTTTTCCCTATTACCCCGCCAAAATTTGTTATTTGTTCCTTTCTTGATAGTAGTCATTTTTTCTGGAGTGAAATTGAATCTCAGTGTTGTTTTCATTTGCATCTCTCAAATAACCAGTGATATTGAGCATTTTTTCATATAATTGTTTGCTATTTCTTTTTCTTCTGAAAAGTGTCTATTCACTTCAGATACCCCTTTTAGGTTGGGTCTTTAAATTGGGGGGGTCTGATTTTTTTCAGTTCTTTATGTAGTCTAGATATTAGTCCTTAGGTTGAGGAACAGCTGGCTAAAATTTTTCCCATGCTGTGGGTTTTCTCTTCACTCTGTTGGTGATTTCTTTTGCTACGCCAAAGTTTCTTAATTAGACAAGATCTCAGTTGATTCTTGGTGATATTTTCTGTGCAATTCGGGTTCTGTCAGAAAATCTTTGCCTGCACCTATGTCTTCAAGAGTTTTATCTATTCTACCTTCCAGCAGATTTAGTGTTTCTGTTTTAACAATTAGACTTTTGATCCATTTTGATTTTAGTTTAGTGCATGATGAAAGACATGGGTCTAGTTTTCATCTTCAACTTGCAGAAAACCAGTTCTTCCAGCAACATTTATGAAAGAAGATATCTTTCTTTCAGTGAAGGTGTTTGACTCCTTTGTCAAAGATAAGGTTCTGAGTGTGTTTGGAGTTGTTTGTTGCACTTATAATCTGTTCTGTTGATCCTCGTATCTGTTTTTCTTTGCCAGTGCCATGCTGTTTTTATTACAGTAGCTATGCAGTATAATTTCAAGTCAGGGATTGTGAAGGATTGCTTTTGCTATTTTGAATCTCTTCTGGTTCACATGAATTTTAAGATTGGTTTCTCCAATACTGTAAAGCATGCTATTGTATATTTGGGTGGGATTATATTAAATCTGTATATCAATTTTGGAAGCATGGTCATTTTGAATATATTGGTTCTGCCTATCTTCTTCAGTTTCCTTTATCAGAGTACTGTATTTTTCATTGTAAAGGTAGCCATAATTTCAAGTCAGAGATTTTGATGTCTCCTGCTTTGCTCTAGTTATGCAGGCTTGCTTCTGATATTCCAGGTCTCTTCTGGTTCCAAATAAAATTTTGGATTGCTTTCTGTAATTCTGTGAGATATGCTGTTGAAATTTTGTCAGAATTCCATTAAATGTTGTAACAATCGTGAAAGTATGGCCATTTTCACCATACTGGTTTTTCCTACCCAAGAGCAAGGGATATCTTTCCTTTTTCTGATATCCTCTCCAATCTCCTTTTTCAGTTTTGAATGTAGAAGTCTTTTATTCCCTTCATTAGATTGCTTCCTAGGCATTTTTTTTTTTTTGAGATTCTACGGTTGAAGGTACCATTTCTCTAATTTCTCTCTCAGTGAGTTCATTATTTGTGTACAGGAATGCTATTGAATTTTTAGTGTTAACTTCTTATCCATCTATATGACTGAATTTGGTTATTAAATCTAGAAGTTTTTTGGTGGATTTTTTGTTTCCAACGTAGAGAATTGTGTCATCTGCAAATGATGATACTTTTACTTCTTTTTCTTCCTATACATATCCTTTTTAGTTCTTTTTCTTTCCCAATTGTATTTGCTAATGTTTTGAGTTCTGTTGACCAGAAGTTGTGACAGCAAACATCTTTGTCTTGTTCCTGATTTTAGAGTGAAAGTTTTCAAGTTTTGTCCATTTAGTATGATATTTACTGTTCATTTGTCACAGGTGGTTTTTTAACAGCTTGAGATAAAGACCATCTATTCTAATTTTCTGTAGGTTTTTTTTCTTTATCATGAATGGGTGTTGGACTTTGTCAAATGCTTTTTTGACATCCATTGATATGGTTATATGGCTTTTGTCCTTGTCTCTGTTGATACAGTATGCTACGTCTATCAACATGCATATGTTGAACCATCTTTGCATCCCTAGGTTGAAGTCTATTTTGTCATGGTAATTAATCTTCTTGACAATTTACTGCATTCCATTTCATAGTGTCTTACTGAGGATTTTTGTGTCTATCTGTGTTCCTTAGGGAGACTGGCATGTGGTTTTCTTTTTTGATTGGATCCTTCTCTGGATTTGATATCAGGGCAATGCTGCTTCCAGGAATAAATTTGGGAATATTCCTTCTCTTTCAATTTAATTAAAGAGCTTCAAGAGTATAGGTATTAGGTCTTCCCTGAAGTTTTGCATAATTTAGCTCTGAGTCCATCTGGATCTGGGATTTTCTTAGTTGCCAGGGTTTTATTATTGCTTCATAGCCTGTTATTACATTACTCAAAGTTTTTAAATCTACTTGGTTCAGTTTTGGCAATTCATATGTGTCTAGAAATCTATAAATTTCTTCTGTATTCTTCAATTTAATAGCATACAGATTTGGAAAGTAATTGTTAATAATCTTTTTTTTTATTTTGGTAGTTCATTGTGTTTTCACATTTTTCACTTGTAATTGCATTTGTTTGGGTCTTTTCTCTCTTTTTGTTGACTATATTGGCTAAGGATTTGTATATTTTGTTTATTCCTTTGAAGAACTAAATTTTCAATTCATTGATTGATTGAAATTTTTTTTCTGGGATGTTTCACTGACAGATTGCTTAATTATGGAAACACTCCTATTCCTTCTGTAACCTATGGTTTATTTAAGAGTGTATTGTTTAGTTTCAATGACTTTGTTAAATTTCTGTGATTTTTTTTGTCATATCTGATTCTGTTGTTTTGTTACCTTAACCCATATGTAGAGACCTTCTTTACCTCTTTCATCAGTTTTGGCTTGAAATCCACTTTGTTGGAATATATGATAGCTGCACTTGCTTTTATTTAGGCTCCGATTGTATGGAATGTTGTTTTTCATCCTCTGATTTTTGGTCAGTGAGTTTCTATTTGAGTATAGTGTGTTTTTTCTAAGCAGTATGGCATTGGGTTTTGTTTCTTGATCCATTCTGCCAATCAGTTTCTTTTGATTGAGGAAATGAGACCACGCACCTTAAGAGTTATTACTGATAGGTATTGATTTGTTCTGTCATTCTTTTGTTTTCTTGTGGTTAATTCCCTATGTTCCTTTCTACTTAATTACTCATCCCATCTGGTGTATTCATTAGACATTCTGTCATTTTTAGCTTCATTGTCTCTTTCTAGGATAGCCTTCAAAAATTTTTAGAGCACTGGTTTTGTGGCTAAAAATCTCTTTAATTTCTTTTATCATGAAAATATCTTATTTCTCCATCAGTTTTGAAAGATAGTTTCACAGGATACATCAGCCTGGATTGGAAATTATTTTCTTTTCAAATTTGAAACACTTCACTTCAAAGTCTTCTAGCCTTTACAGTTTGTGGTGAGAAGTCTGCTGTAATTCTAATTGGTTAACATTTATAAGCAATTTGTTGCTTTTATCTAACCACAATTATTATTCTGTTCTTCGTTGGACTTCCATGGTGTATTATGCAGAGGTTCTTTTCTCATTCTGGCTCTTTGGAGGTTCTTTATGCTTCACTCATTTGTATGTTAAATTATTTTCTCTTATGTGGAAAATTTCTGCTGTTATTTCAATAAACATTTTTTCATGCCATTTGTGGTGTCTTCTGATTTCTCACTAACTCAGTCTAATCTCATACTAGTCTTCTTTGCATCATTCAGGAGCTGTTGCATATATTTTTCATGTTCACTTGTTGTATTGGTCACTGACAACAGCCATGTATTCTAGTTCTGCCACTCTGCCCTCATACTTGTTATTTCTGCTGCCCATACTTTTAACAGAATTTTAATTTCTTGAATTTCTAGTTAGAGATTTATTTTTATGAACTCAAATGCTTTTCTATGCTCATCATTCATGTTTTTGCACCATTTTAAAGCTCTTCTAGCTTATTTTAGTATCCTCTGTAGACATGCTGATAATTTTGCTTGTTTGGCCCAGTATCTGTTTACTTATATCTTCTGTTAGCTTTCCAAGTGCTTTATTAATCTGTTTTGTCATCTCCCCCAATATAATTTCAAATATTTCTGGTGTGTGTCTTTTAGTTTTCTCTCATTTGATGCCCCATGAATCAGTTTTGAGGGAACTGGGGTGTGGAGGCCTGTTTATTTAATGTCTACTTTTCAGTGGTATCCTCTGGACATGGTGTAATGTTCTGTACTTAAGTAAGAATGAAGCTCATCACTTACACTTCCCAAATATCACCTTTAAACCTGGGGATATGTAGGTTACAATAACTTCAGAGACAATTAAGGAGGCTTAAACTGCTCCAAGCCACAGCAGTCTCCAGACTGTCCAGAGGCAGTGGAACCTTCTCCATCCTAGTGGGAAGTACCATTTTAGCCTCAGTATTGTCCTGTCAAGTCTGAGCCTACTCCTAGGGAGCAGCAGTAGCTGGTTGAAATTTCAGAGGCTTCTAAGGAGGTGGAACATTCAGGAAGCCAGTCTGAAGCCATAACTAAGCCTACAAATCCCCTTGATGCCGTCAAACCTGAGGAGGTTGAATCTTTCCAAAGCCACTGGAAACCCCAGCTCAACCTGAAAAGTTTGATGAGAAGGTGGCACTATTTCCATCTGAGTAGAAGAACCTATCTGCATGGACACCCTCTTGTGGAGATTCACTTAATGATCAGGAGCAATCAGTCCCACTTTCTGAGGCTACTGAGAAAATTAAACTTTTAGAGAACCAGCTTGAAGCATAGCTCATCCTGCAAAGCCCTATGATGAAGTCAAACCTCAAGTCCAGGAAGATATTCTTACTCCTGGGTCCCCACTGGAAAGTATAGGTAGAACTCCACTATGACATGAGGTGACACTTTTGTCTTTTTTATTACTGGAGGTTGAAAATGGGTTTTTACACTGAGGCAAAATAATCCCCCCACCCCTTATTAAGGTCTCTCTAACTTGCTAAAATCCCCGGATGGGATCAAATCTTCAGTCCTCATGCCTCAATTTCCCAGAGTGGTAGGGTTACAATAATATTTACCATGATGCCTAGTTATTTTGGGTTTTTTGAAACAGGGTCCTGTTATGTACCTCACTTAGACTCAAATTTGTTATGTACCCCAGTTAAGACTTTTCCCCACACCATGGTATGCCTTTTTGCTCTGTTGGTGGTTTCTTTTGCTGTGAAAAAGGTTTTTGATGAGATCTCACTTGATGATTCCTTAAGATAGTTCCTGTGCAATTGAGGTTTCATTCATGAAATCTTTGACTACACCTATGTCTTCAGGAGTTCTACCTATTCTATCTTCCAGCAGATTTACTGTTTCTGTTTCAACAGTTAGATCTTTGATCTGTTTTCACTTTAGTTTAGTGCATGGTAGAAGATATCCTAGTTTTCATCTTCAGCATGTGGAAAGCTGGTTTTTAGAGCACTAGTTATGAAAGAGACTATTTTTCTTCCAGTGAAGGTGTTTGGCTCCTTTGACAAAGATAAGGTGACTGAGTATGTTTGGAATTCTGTTTGCATCTTCTAATCTGTTCCTTTGATCCTAAGATCTGTTTTTTTTTCCCAGTACTATGCTGTTTTTATCACAGTAGTTTTGCAGTTATTTCAAGTCAGGGATTGTGATGTCTCCTGCCATTTCTAAAGAGTCTGCAGTCTTTTGAATTGCATTGTTTCCTCATAGATACATTCAGATTAAATGTTTTTGTGAAGAAAACCACATAAGTAATATATCCTTCCTACCTCATGATTTCAGGTGTCCATAATGCAATGTTTAATCACTTGATCGAAGTGATATTTCAATTTCCTCACTGGAAATTATTTTCTATTTTGTAATCAATAAACTATGAGGTAATAATTTAAGATCAGTTTAGAACCTATCCTCTAGTATCTTGAGATTTTCAGCACTTTTTTTTTGTACCAGGGATTGAACTCACGACTTCTCGCTTGCCAGGCAGGTGCTTACACCACTGAGCTAAATCCCTGGCCGTATCTTGAGATTTTCAATCCAACTGTACACCAATGATAATCTTCCTCTGAATTATTAGTTTGGTGGTTACAAAATGACACTTTTCTAATTCTGGTATTCCTTGTACATTTATCAGCTGACATTATTCTATTGAAAAGTTCCTTCCTCTTCTTTTTGAGTATCATTGTAAATTCGTGGACACTTCTTCACATTACATTGTCTGTCTTCACTCCACTCTCTCATCCTCCTCCCTCTTTCTCCATTCTCTCTTCCCTTCCCATCGTCTCCTTTTTCTTCCTTCCTTTTTCTTTATATTTCATTATACTGGGGATCAATCCCATGCATTGAGTATGCCAAGCAAGATCTTTGCTACTGAGAGTCCTCCTTATCCTTTTGAATGCTCCAATTGTCTATATTTAGCCAAAATTACCTAAGTATTACATAGTTCAATAATATAACTGTACCATATGCATGAGGACCAAAAGGAAGAAATGGAAGGGGGAGACAATACCATTCATGGTCATGCACTGTGGATCATGCTCAGAACACCAGCACCAAGCTATTGAGCCTGAAAAGTCATCTTCAGAGAAAACTGGTATGGACTTGCTGGGCTTTATGAAAGAACACTTAGACTTTTAGGATGGAAGTGTTATTATTAGTTCATTAAATTACATATTGCCATATTTCTCAGACAGAAATCTAGAAGATTTAGAGTCAACATCATTACCATTCATTTAAATGCTTTTTGCAAATGGAGCAGAGGGAAATAATTCCCTGGATTATTTGAAAAACAATACAAGGATCCTCTCTTCTCAACTTACATTCAACAATTCAACTTACAATAATAAATTGAAGGATCTGTGTTTTCTAAAAATTTGTTAGATACAAAAATTAAGGGAAAAAACTGACGTTATAAAAAACAGAAAAGAAAATTGCCATGCATATACATTCTCATCTTTCATGGCCCAAATTTAAATCCCAAATGTTTCCAGGGAATTTGCAAAGTCCTCAAGCAGAGGTGAACAGCTTGGCAGAAGTTTGACATGAAAGAAAAAGGCTTTTTTCATTCCCTTTCTTCCCTCCTCTTTCTCTCCATCTCTTAATCCTTCTCCCCTTTGAGAAAGATCTGTTTCCTACTTCCTATTATCTTTTATTTTTCTCCTTATACTTTATGTTTGTTATGTAAGAGAAACTATGTGATATTTAAGCTTGTCTATCTGGTTTATTTCACTTAACACTATGGTCTCAAAGTGCATCCATTTTCTTACAAATGACTCAGATTTATCTTTCTTTATGGTACAGTACACTCCATTATACATAAATACTTTATTTTCTTTATGTGTTGATAGACTGCTCCCAAGATTTATTGATTATAAATTATGCTGCTATAAAGATGTTATACATGAATTACTGTAATATAATTTTTTTTTGTTTTTGGTACCAGGGATCAAACTCATGACCTTGCGCTTGCCTGGCAGGTGCTTCTGCCACTGAACTAAATCTATAGCCCCTTATTTGATTTCTTTATGATGGCCATTCTATCTGGATTAAGATGCAGTATCAACGTTGTTTTAATCTGCATTTCTATAATGGTCAGTGATGTTGAAAGACTTTTCATGTATTTGTTGGCTATTTGTACGTCTGAGAATTGTCTATTTCAATTACCCATTTTTTGACTGAATCATTTATTTTGGTGGATCTACTCTTTTGAGTTGTTTATATATTCTAGATATTCATCCTCTGTTCAAGGACTTGCTGGCCAAGTTTTCTTCCATTCTACAGGCTGTCTCTTCACTCTGCTGATTATTTCCTTTGCTGTGCACAAGTTTTTAAATTTGATATGATCTCATTTGTTGATTCCCTGAACTATTTTCTGTGTAACAGGGGTTCTGTTTGGAAAGTTGTTGTCTATGCCAATGACATTAAGAGTTTTACCTATTTTTTAAAAATGTTCTTCAAAGTAGACTTAAATTTAAGTAACAGTTTTGTTCCTTTTCTCCATAGCATTACATTAGGTTATTTTTCTGTTCATTTTCCATGGACACCTACAACATCATTAAACTGTTCTATAATGTAGTACTAGCTAAATGAGTAGAAGCATAATAAAATACTCTGACTTTGGGAAATAACTTTTCCAATAACAGTGGTTCTTCAATTCCGGTCTTTTTTATACCACTGAATTTTTTGGTGCTCTATTGTTTTTGTTTTGCACATAACATAGCATTAGCATAGCAGTGGGCCATTCTCCACTGGAAAACCTTTGATTTGACATCCTTGCTGAGCAGAATTCAAGTACTCTATTTTATTTCCTTTGTAGCAACATCAAATGATTACTGTTAACTTGATTTGTGTCATACACTTCTGTGTCTATTACCTTCTATGAAAAACATCTTCAGTGATAGTAGATTTCAATTCCGTGTTTCTTCCTACAACTTTCCAGTCTGGTTACTCTAGAACAGCCTTATTTTCTGAGCAAGTCAACACTTATTGACTTACTTTGGTGATGTAGAGAATACAAAAGACAAGCACTGGCCTGTTTGTTACATTTTTTTTCTTTAAGCAAATTTTTAAAATATTTTGTTCCCCTATTTGGTTTTAAAGATACACTTGGAAGACCTGGTCCAAATTGCTTGGTCTATCATTACTGTAAAAAAGTCTTTTTTTGTAGGTCTTTAATTTATAATTACTAGCTCTCATATGTAGACAAAAGATATACAACATATATTTCAACATAGCCTCATGAATTTAAGCAAAATACTTATTTTCAACTTAGAAAAAATATTACAGAGTATCAACCTTCCCCATTCAATTAAGATAAATATTTCCATTTTTGGAGCTTTCCATAGTTTGGGAAAGAAAATTCTAAGATTACCACATACTGAATATTTATGGGTAAAACATGACCCTGTAAATGATTATGGATTTATAAAAATTTCTAGCTTAGTTGGTAATCTGCTAATATTCTATACGAAAGTGTCTTAAATGTTGAGTATTCCTACAAAGTATATACTGGATTGCTCAAGACTGCATTGCCAAATGAAAGTCATACTGATTAAATCAGCATAGTTAATTACTATGATGCCAAGATATTTGAAGAATATTAGTATGCTTTTCATTTTACAAATAGGGCTTTTTGTTTTTTACAAGTAGATTTTTTGTTTTTTCAAGACAGGGTCTTGCTGAGTAGTTCAGGCTGGCCTTAAACTCACTATGTAGCCTGGGCTGGCCTTGAACTGATGATCCTCCTGCCTCAGCCTCTCAAATGCTGGGATTACAGGTGTGTACTACCATGCCAGGTTTTCATTTCAAAATAAGAACTTCAGTTGATGAAAACCTTAACAATAGGTACACTGGTTTGGGATGTTATTTTATACATTTAAATGCCTTTTGTCATTTTAGTTATTTACTTATTTATTTTTGAGACAGGGTCTTGCTATGTAGTTCAAGCTGGTCTTGAACTCAAGGCAATCATCCTACCTCAGCCTCCAGAGTGCTGGAATTACAGATGCCCATGCTTTTCAGGCAAGCACTATGCTGCTGAGCTATATCCCCAGCCCTCTTCGTTTTCTTTTAAAGAAAACAGAGATTTCTTTGTCATGTCATAAGCAGTGATTGCTCAGAACACATTCAGATTATTCGGCATAGTACTTGCCTCAAAACCATGCCTGACTTTGCTTTTTATTCTGATGTGAGTAAAGCATCAGGCTTATTTTTAAGATCTGTAATTACTGATAATATTTTTGAAATAATTTTCTAAGACACTAAAATATGGCCACTCTCTCCATGAATAAGTTTAAAAATATAATCTACCTATCAACTGTATGGATTTACTATAAACCGCTAGTTCCAACTACCTTTAGTCTATACTCCTCTTTTTTCCAAAATTCTCTGGGTATGTGACCATCTGGAATGAAAGCTATACTTTCTATCCTTCTTCGAAGTTAGCAGAGTGTTATGAGTACATTTTGGTCAATAGCTTTTAAACTGAAGTGCTGGGCATAACTTCCAGGAAGTTTCCTTAAGTAAAGGGGTGTAAACATCTCATGTCCCTTGTTCTTTCTGGCCAGAAGGTTGCTATGAGGGTTGTGGTCTTAATCATGCATTGGACACTAAAGCCTTGAGATTGACAGTACAACATGGCAGCCTTGAGATACCTCTGGAATTCTCTGAAATGAGAGGTGAAACCCTTTTTTTCTCTTTCTCTCTGTCTTTCTCTCTCTTTCTTTCTTTCTTTCTTTCTTTCTTTCTTTCTTTCTTTCTTTCCTTCTTTCTTCTTTTTTTTATTTGTGGTTTTAGTTTTATGCTGCTGAACCTAATCTTAACTGCTACATATTTCAACTGTTGGCATATTACTCACTTATCAGAAATTGTAAGTAAGATATTATTTCAACACCTGAAGATCAAACTACAACAGAAGACTCCTTATGCTCAAGATTTTGAGACATCCTGGAAAGTGTCTTCTGTAAAGTGTGTCCTTTCTGTGACGTGGCGATGTCATTTGTCTTACAAAGGTCACTGGACAGACATCATTTCCACCATTACCTATATAAAGAATTCATGTATAACTCACTCCCTGTTGTAGCTGTTTATCTACAAAATCTACCAGAACTACATTTTTTGGGGGTACCTCTTGCAAGAATGTACATGATAATTTTTCACAGTAAGATGACTACTGCTATCAAAAGCTTCAGGATTTGTAAAATCTTTATCAAACATATCATGAAAATTAGCAGCTTCTAAAATCCATGTTATGAAGACTGAACTTGAATCTGAGATAATAATGCAGTCAAATGTCTCCTTATTCTTTCTTATGAAGTTGAAAAGTTCCACCATCCCTGGAGAGGAAGGCATTGATGTCATTGCTCTTCTCATTTCATCTTCTCTTACACATTCATCTCCTAAATATTTAAAGACTCTGCTCATAAATTTGGTCCAAAATCCCTTTTGATAAGATTCTTGTAGTTAAATAGGAAGCTTTTTGTCTGTAGCACATTGTACAATCCAGGTATCACTATTGTCACCTATGATTATATTGCTGAAAATTTTTCATGATTCCAGATTTGGGTTACCTTAGTTCCTAAATTGTCCAGCCTGGGCTCCAATTTGTAATCCTTTTGTCTCAGCCTCCCAGAGTGCTAAGATTACAGGTGTTTTCCACCATATCCAGTTGTGTTTCCTAACTGTGCTGTTTTTTCCTCTGTATCAGAAAAGTATTAGCAGGCAATGGGATAAACAAGATTTTGATTACATGAATAACCAGCATTATTACTATGGAGCATCTGATAGAAACCCTAAGGCCTGAGGTTAGCTGTCTGACTCTCAACTGGCTCCTGCTTCACTCTGCTAGCACAGATACTGCCTATATGTTTCTTTTTTATAGTCATAAACAGTATCCTGCATTTATTGTAATAATTTCTACTGGACTATGAACTAAATTCTGATTTCTTTTGTTCTACTTATTTCTATGAGACGCAAGATTAGTTAACTTATGAAATGATAGCCTGACATTATGTCTTGTTGAGTCCAAGTTCATCAGTGAGATATTTTCTTCTCTAGTCATTAGAATAGGGGAATTTTTAAGTGGCATCATTAGAAACAACAGAAAGCATATAGATAGACTCATAGCACTGCTAAAATGTTATTTTTAATGAAGGATGATAAATTATATAGATAAAAATGCCCAAAAACAGATAGTAACCATGCATGTACTTTGCTGATAACAATACATAAGCTGATTAACTATTAAAAAACAAAGAATTTTGCATGCAAAAATGTACAAATGGGACAGAATCAAATTAAAAAGTTTTGCAATTCAAGGAAACAATTAACAAAGTGTCTTAGTTATTTTCTCATTGTTAAAACATGATACCTGACATCCATAACTTAGAGAAGGAGAACTTTATTTTGGCTCACATTTCAGAAGTTTCAGTCCTTGCATAGTCAGCAGAATCATGGGCCATGGAACAGAGGAAGGCTGCTCGCATCATGTTGGTTAGAAACCAGAGAAAGAATGGAGGAACCAGGAAGGGAGATACATTCTTCCAGGTCACAACTCCAGTGACCTTCCCCCAGTAATCAGGCCCTACCTCCTAACAGCAAGCCAGCTGTATTTCCCCCATGGTCCAGTTCTTTTCCCTAAGTTCCTTGCTGTGAGGCTCTTGGAGGGTGTCTACATATAAACAACTATATTCCACTCCTGGCCTCCAAAAGATTCATGCACACCTCCTTGTGTAAAATGTGTTTAGTCCATCTGTAAGAGTCACCAGAGTCTTAACAAATCCAAAGTGTTCTCTGAGATGAAGACAATCTCTTAGCTGAGAACTCTGAAAAAGTCAAAAAGAAAGTTAAACACTGCCCACATACAATGGCACAGGATAAACTTTCCAGTTTCAAAGAGGAGGAACAGGGCAATAGCAAAGCAATGCTGAAATCCAGAAGAAAAAACATTATATTTTGTATTTCTCTGTCCAGAATGTGGGACAGTCTGTGGCAAGATTTGAACTCATAATGGCTTATGTGGCCCAACCCTATAGAAGCACCTGCTGGTCCCCATGGCCTCTCCCTTGAGTAGACTCTGCTCATTGTCTGTAACCTTCCTCAGCAGACATTCCACATTCCTGTTTTCTTCAACTTCCTGGGGTCTCTACTGTACCTGTAGTTTCAATCTTAGTTTCAGCACTGCTTTTTTAGGAACACATTGCCTGGCCTTTCAGGCCTTTTGAAATTCAAGTGGGTGCTTACATGACACTACAACTCTTGCATGCCACATGCCTATAAAATCAATACCATGTGGCTAATGCCAAGACCTGCTGCCATCACAAGCAATAGCCAGGCTCAACAGAATGGAGGGAAAATTTGCAAACCATGCACCTGATAATAGGTTAATATTCAAAACATATAAAGAACTCAAACAACCAAATAATAAACAAACAACAAGAAAAGCTAAATAACTCAAATCAAAAATGGACAAAATATCTTATGAGCTATTTCTCAAAAGAACCAATACAAATGTCCAATTAGGGCTTGAAGTTATCAGCATCACAAGTCACTAGAAAAAGACAAATTTAACTACAAGGATGCATATTACCTATTAATTGTCAGAATAAAATGCAAGATTCAGAGAAAAAGAGAACTCATACGTACATTAGTATAGTCATTATGAAAAATGGTAAATGAAGGTTTCTCATAAAACTAGCAGTAATACTGATATACAACCGAGTACTAACACTTCTGGGTATGTCCAATGGAACTGAAATTCTTATGTCAAAAGAATATCTACATTTCCACATGCATCACAGCACTTTTCACTATATCCAACATAGAAAAACCTTAGTAATGCTGACAGATAAAAGGATAAAGAAAATTTTAACACAGTGAAACACTGTTCAGCTTTAAAGAAAAAAGAGAAACCCTGTCACTAACAACAATGTGGGTGAATTTGGACTAAGTGAAATAAGCCAAGAACAGAAAGACAATTATTGCACAATCTGATTTATGTGTAAAGTCTAATGAGGTTAAACTCAAGTAGAAAGTAGAAGGCTAGTTACCAGAGGCTAAGGGTGATTGGGGAGGCAAGAGTAGTTGTAAATCAAAGGGTAAAACTTCAGACAAAAAGAAGAAACATAGCTTAAGGTCTATTGCATACAAGGAAGACTATAGTCAATAATAAGGCATTGCATGTCTCAAAATAATGGGAACTAAATTTCAAATGTCTTACCACAAAAATGATAGGCAAATAGTGAGACAGATCAATTAAAAGTTAATTATCTTGATTTAATCATGCTACTTTTTAAACATATATTAAAACCTTACAAATTCCACAAATATGTATGTTTGTGACTTGTTAACCAAAAATAATAGCAATACATTTAAAATTAATTAATTAAAGAAATCTATACTATAGTTGAATATGATAAGTTTTAAGAAAGGGAAAATTTCTATTTTTCCCTGCATCTAAGTGTGTTTTAAGAAATGAAATAGAGTATTTTTATTTGTAAAGTCTGATCTCAAGGTAAAAATCAAAAGGAAATAAAATTTTGTTTTCAAGTAAGCCAGTTCAAACACATAAGATACCCATGAGCTAAACTCTTTGTATCATCAGTAGTATTTGCTAGCAACTTGACCAGTATGGATAATTTCTGCTTCTGTTTATTTTTTTTTAATTTTTTTTTTTATTTAAAGATAGTAAAATATAACAGAATGTAACAAATGAAGTCAATCAAAACAAAGCAGTAGGAGTGGTACAGAACTTCGAAGACCAATAATATGAGTACAATAGCTACTATAACATACCTTGCTATCTTCAAATTGGCTGACCATTCCAACAGATGTAGTAGGATTGAACCAAAAACAAAACGATACAAAATCAATAAA
>RJWM01035060.1:0-19232 GCA_004363535.1 Dasyprocta punctata | reverse complement strand
TGTTCCATTGGTCAGGCAATTCCGGCTAAGCCTGCTGACCTAGACAGGATGCATCATCTTTCCACTGAGATGGTGAGTGGACAGAGCAGGGTTATGCAGCAACCTACTGCAGGTGGCCAGTGGGAACCAGGAGGTGAGAGGTAAGAGAGAATTGCAGTGGGTTCGAGGTCAAGGTTCCAGGTACTGTTGAACGCAGACTGAGGGTCTAATTCAGCCTCTTCAGTTTACACAAGAGAAGTCCAGTTGCGTTTCTATCCTTGGGCTTACGAAGCACCCCAGCTGGCTTGTGCTCAGTCCCTGCAGTGAGGGGCCCGCCTCGGAAAGTTTGCAAAGCCGAAGTGAAAGACATTTTCTCTCAGCCGGATTGTGGTGTCGGATATAGTCATTAAAAAATCCTTAAATAAAATTTGTTTGAAGGCTTTTTAAAATGAATTAGAACTTAAGTGAAACAAAAAATGTAAATATTTTGTAAAAGGAAAGGGGACTGAGAGATGAAGGGAAGAAGTGAGGGGAAAAGAGATGGAAAATGAAGATGTGTTATGTGCATATAGCAACTCCCATGGAATGTGCTGATTACCTACCGCCCACAGAGACTAATGAAAAAAAACAAACAGCAGCTAACATAAAAAGAACCCAGTTGCTAAGGCTGTAGCTCACAGCGTCTTCATGCAGATGAATACGTGAAGTCAGATTTCACAGAACACAGCACGAGTGCGGTCCGAGGGTCCTTCCTCACGCCCAGCTCAGGTCATCGGCCTGGACATGTGGCGGAGGTGGGTGTCCTCGGCTCGACGCCTCCACCCACCTGCAGGTGTGACGGGTTTTTACTCCACTCGCTGCTGTGTAAGTCACCGTATGACTGCACCACACTTCATTTACGCCTTCTGCAGTGAGTGCACACGCGGGTTTCTACTTCCACTTTAGTCCTTCACCGCTCAGGCGTGCGGACCTCTCCCCCACGCTGTCTCCATGCCTGCAAGAAGAGACGCGGGGTCCCACCACCCTGGCATGTGGGCTTCTGGGCCTGTCTGTTTCTTTCAGTTATGGACATTTCCGTCTGTATATTTTGCGGTTTTAGGGATGGGCTGTGGTATTAGTTCGAGTTATCTCCACTTGGGGAATTGGAACTTTGTTCACTGTGAAGTGATCCCTGCCCCCGGGGTCCCTGCCTCGTGCAGGCCACTGTCTGATGCCCAGGCCACGGCCCGGCTCTTTCCTGAGTGTCTCCACGAAGTACTGTTTCATCTCACCTCACCTCCAGCCCGCCTCTGCTCTCCCGCGGTCTAATCTGGTCCACTTTTGTTTGCGTGCTATGCGCAGAATGTTTCACCTCTGCCTCTTATTTGTAGCATGCAGTGGGTATTCACTTCACACGTTTGATTGAACTGTGTGCGATTACCAATATTTGATGTTTTTGAACAATAAAAGGACAATTGCATATGATTTGACAGAGTAATTACCACACATTTGGTTCAAACCTGTAATGTCACACTGTGTTTTCTACGCGTCCCAGATTTGCCCCCTTTCTCTTCTTTTGTTGAATTATTTTACAGCAATCAGCATGTTTCATTGTTCCATCTTCTTCGCCATTCTTGCATATGCATCTTTTTCTTTGTTTTAGCAGTGACAGTTAGACGCTACAGTTCCGGTGTGTCTGTGGAGTTGCTGGTTTGTTTCAGTCTTGTTATGGTTTAGACCCGTCGTGTCCCCCCAAAGCCCAGTGTGTGCGGAGGGTGACAGGGTTGTGAGGGTGCTGTGCTCGTCAGCCAAAGGCCAGTAAGCGAGTTCATAGCTGAACGTGCTGGAGGAAGTGGGCCTAGTTGGAGGCCGCCCCTGGGTGTGATTTCCTGTGTCTGGCTCCTCCCTTCCTTCTCTGCTTCCTGGAGGCTGTGAATGGAGCAATTTTTCTCCATTACAACCTTATGCTTTCGACCTTGAAGCCAGCCGACCATGAATCCTCTGAGAATTGTGAACTAAAGTAAACTTCTTTAAGCTGTGGAAACCTGGTGTTGTGTTCCAGCAACAGGAAGGTGAGGCTTGCAAGCCTCTCTCCCGGATCCTTTCCCTCAGGGTACAGGCACTGCAGCGCCCTTGCTGGATAAACCCCAGCGTTGGCACAGATTCCTCCCTCTCGTGGCCATCATGATCATGGGCCTTATTGTCGGGTCTTCTTCCCGTGTCATGTCACTTTAAAATTTTATTCTACACATTGTTCGTTTAAAAAAAAAACTACAACAAAGTCAGCGATATAGTCATCTCACCGATCATGTGTACTGGGGTTGGGTCCTGGCACCAGCAGGGCCAGGCTCTCTATCTGGTCTTGTCCCCAGCTTCCCGCTGTGCAAGGCACTCAACAAAGTCCCGGCAGGCCTTGGAGCAATCGCCACCAACCACCCCCCTACTCTGGTCTGGGATGGGCTTCATGTGGCCCCCAGGAAACTGCAGACCTACAAATCCAGCATCCTGGACACCCTGCAAGACACCAGCCCTGTGGACACTGCACAACTCTAAAATTATTTGCGAACTCCAGAGAAACATCATCACACTCCTAGTATTCCACAAATACCCGCTCTGTCCCCGTCATGAACGCCTCGGAGCTTGTGAGACTTGAAAGCGTATGAATATGCAGCTGGGAGAGAGCGAGGAAAGGCCACTTAGCCCATTAGGACGCCTTGCGACTCTAAGCTCCAGTTCCCTCTGGATATCACGTAATCGTTCCCTGAGTGAGTCTGGCACTTTGACTCAATATTGGTTTTCTCCCCTCATCTCCATGTACGGCCCCTCTGTCCGAGCCCAGAATAGCAGCTCAACCTCTTTGACTCTCTTGAGGGCACAAGGCAGTTGAATTAAATGATCGCATAGCAGTTTATCCTCATGTCTGTGAAGACTCATTCTTGCCGGGCTGTCTACGGAACGGTCTTCCGCAGGCTGTCTGGTCACAGCCCCGGTTTCCGTTCCCTTTACTTCTCTCCCTCCAGCGGATGTGGCACAGTTCCTGTCAACAGGAAGCACTCGATAAGTACAAATGCATAAAAGAATCAATAAATAAATGACGCACCCCGTTTGCTCTTGCTTCCTGGTCTAAGGGCTTTGGGGTGCAGGTTCCCCTGATGGCAGCCAGCTGCCCCTCTCAGCCTGTGCAGGTTGCCTGGTTTCTCCACATCTATGATGCAGTACTGTCCCTAGACACCCCTGATCTCCATCCTTCAGCGAGCTGCTCTGGGCCTTCTGCGGATGGTACACGTGCTCGTGTGTGCCTGGTATTCCCTGCACCCCGCAAAATGATCCCTCCTGTAAGGGGAATTCAGTAAGCTCTGACCTGGCCACATGGCGTGAGAAAAAGAAAGACGCCACGCCCAGCTTCCTGCTGGCCAGGAGACGCAGTCCCTCCATGGGTGGGCCAGGGCACAGCAGCAGGCCCCACCACTCCTGGGGACAGTGGCGGCAGCTCCGAGGCCACTCAGCAAACTCTGAAGCCTTAAGCAACAGCTTTAAGTCACTGTGCAGACGGGGAGCGCTGGGGAGAAGGGGCCGGAGCACTGCAGGGAGAGAGGTTCTGGGCCCAACAGATGGGGAGAACAAGAACGGGCCGTGTGCTGCTTGCTTCCCTGTCTAGAGCGAGAGTGGACATCATGGTCGGGCGAGCACCGTGAGGCCACAGCCCCTCTGTCCCCAGCCTGCTTGTCCCATGCCCACCGCCCGGCCCTCCCGCTCTCCCAGCTGCCCTGTGGAAACCGGGCTGCAGGACGTCCTGTTTAGATGCTCGCATTTGCTTCTGAATTCACAGAAGTAAAGCACTGAAGGACCCTCACTGTCCTCCTGCTCGGCAACAGGGGCACAGATGCCCCACACCCTGCAGCACCTCCGGGCCCGGAGGAGCCTCAGCTCACAGCACAGGAGGCCCCGGAGGCTTCATTACTAACCTCGGGATCCCAACAAGAAAATGTGGGTGGGTGGCATTTTTCTGCCTGATTCCTGCTTGGCCCCCTCCCCACTGGGACTGGGCCCCAGTCAACTCTGCCCCTGCCTGTGGTCTGTGTCGCGTCATCCGGGTGATTGTTCTGAGCAGGGCAGTTGTCCGATGACCAGTTACTGTGGCCAGTACACTGCCCTCGCCTCCTTCGGATGGACTGTCACACCAGCCCGCATGCCTCCTCCCAGGGTCCTCACAGTCTGCAGACGGGAAAACTGAGTCTTTCCAGAGAACGCCCCACGCAGCAAGAGGTGGACAGTGCCCGTCTAGAGCTATGTTTTTGACTTCCGAGGTTTTATGTTTTCTCACTACTCTCCATGCCTCAAAAACATGTGACTATAACTGGGTGTGGTGTCACCTGCCTGTGATACCAGCAGTCAGGGAGGCTGAAGCAGGAGGATCGCAAATTATTTACTGGGATTCCAGGATTAAAAAAAAAAATCAGTTTCCAGGACCTCCTGTCCTACCGGGAAAAATCCCGGGGGGAAGGGAGACAAGGAGGACAGGGGGCCGCCTGCTGCTGTTACTGAAACTGGTGACGGAGGATCCTTTTGCAACTTAGCAAGACCTTGGCCCAAAACAAAAAGTAAAATCTGAAAAACAGGCAAGGAAGGTAGCTTAGTGTGAAGACTGTAAATTCAACTCCCAGTACTCCCCCCCAAAAGAGTACTAGTCACTCTGTCTGTCCTGAGACCAGGCAGTAGGAGTGAAGGTGTCCACCTGTCCCGGGGTCACATGATTCTCCAAAGCCAGCCCAGCTGTTGGTGGTTTTCACGTCTACTGAGAGACTGAGAGAGACAGAGAGAGGTGGGGAGACAGCAAGGGGACGGAGAGAGCAGCCTTGGAAGAACTTCGCTCTGTCCCCCACCACAATCCCAGCACCCAGGGGACCAGCAAGCACCCTGCCTCACTCGGGGAATGGCATAGAGCACCAAGCGCACCCGCCGTCAGCACAGCGTGAATTAAGTCCTAATCATAACTGCTTTTGTCTCCTGATGATGTTTTGTCTTATATGACAATTTCTGCAGAAATAATTGATTTTATGGCTTGATTTCATTCCTTGCCTATCACATTGAAGACATAAACACATAATGAGATTGTTGTCTAACATTCACTGAGATTAAATGCCAGCCGAGTATCTGGGATTAATCAACCCTGTTTCTCTCATTAAATTATCCGGGGCAACTGGAGCACACAGGCAGGTTTCGCTCAGCTTGCAGCCTGACCCAGCAGCTGGGGCCCAGGTATACACAGTGGTCCCCAAGCAGCTGACAGCACAGGTCCCCTGGACGTGTCGCTAGGAGTGCCAGGTGGGGGGTACAGTACCAGCAGCACCCTGGTCTTCAGGCGACATTCGGAAGAGTTCAGATGGTGGTGTGGGGCAGCCTTAGCTGCCAACAGCAGCCGAGAGAGACACACACGGGCAGGGAGGAAGCCAGGTCCTAGCAGTGGTGACAACACCGGCCCCGCTGGGACGGGGCTCTGGTGCACCCCCACTCACCTTACCTGGCTGTGTGATGCAAGCAGGACTCCCGTGTGCCCTGCATGGAGAGGGGACACCGGTCACAGCTTCTCCCAGGCCAGCTCAGTGGCCACAAATCTATCATCTCAACTTTCAAGATCAGTTTTCGGTCATAATGGTAAATGTGTTCACCCTACCTGGTCATAGGGTAGCCCTGTCAAACAAAACTCAGAATCTCCACTTAAATTTATATTTCAGATTAACTGCAAACAGTTCTTCAGTACCAGTGTATCCCGCTTATGACTTGGGTATGTGTGTCGTCCACAATTCAAATTCAACTGTGCGTGCTGCAGTTCCAGAACCCTTAGACAGGGTTCTGCCTGCTGCAGATGCCATCCTGCTCATTCCACCCTTTGCCATCACACGCTGTTTCTTCAGCACCTGCAGTACACCGGATTCTCTTTCCAATCACAAAAACATGGCAAAAAATGAGTATCCTGCCCGCGTGGTTTCGATAGCACGCACAGATCAGCGGAGGCCTTTGAGGTGGCGCTAAAGCTTGACTGGGTTTAAGGAGCAGTGCAGTGGGGAGAGCGGCGTGCACCAGGAAAGGTGAGGAGGGTGTCACCTGTAACCGCACAGCCTCAGCCTTGGCCTGGGAGTCCCTGCGTGGGACTCCGCAAGCCCCGTTAGGCCAGCACAGGTCTGCGCCGTGGGGTCCTGGGAGGGGCGGAGCTCCTCGCATCAGCGTTCATCGCCCAAGACTGTCTTCCTCCCTACAGGAACTAGCTGGGCAGAGGGAGGACAAGCAGGGCCCAGCAGTCCTGCTGCTTTTGCCTCAGACCCAGGGCATCTGAAGCCTGCACCCAGCTGAGCAGCTGCAGGTTACTGCACCGTGCTGCTACAGAGAGAGCCCAGCCTTCCTCTGCCCACCCAGCCCCTCTGCACAGAGCCACCCTGAGACCCTGATGGCCCTTCCGCAGCTTGAGGAGCAGCTGGCCGGCCTCCCCCCGCCCCCAGCAACTTCGCCTGCAGAAGCCTCCGAAAGCAAGCTGATGCGGCCCTCCCCACCTGCCTGCTGCTCATGAAACCCTGAGGAGCCTCACTTACCCCAAGGGATAGCCAGAGGCCCTACCCAGCCTCCTGCTCCACAGAAACAGCTCCCATGGCGTGGCCCACAGAGGACCTGGAAAGCAGTCAAGCCAGCCTTCCTAGAAAACTTGGTTTGCTGGGTCCCCCAGAAAGATCTGGGAGTGTGGCCCAACCTCCTGAGGCCCTGAGAAGAGGCTGCGCAGCCCGTTCTCAGAAGCTCGCCCACTGCAGTGTCCTGCACACCCTTTGATCCCTAGAAGCAGCAGGCCCTGGAAGCCCTGGACAGTCCCTCCTGCAGTGTTCAGGCATGACGAGTGTGCGTCGGGGCCCAATGGGCTGGCCCAGCCTGTGTGCCCTCGGACACTGACAGTCACCGTGTGAAACCTGCGCCCACCAGGGTGGCATTCCCTCATACAATCAGCAGGTGCCCCACACTGCAGCCGGGCAGAGGGCACCAAGGGTGGCTAGTACCCACTCCTGCTGAAGTGATCTGCGTTCGACTGGTGGTGCAGCCCCATGAGTCCCGCAGCCCAAGTGTTCACCACCCACCCACCCCGCCCAGAGACGTGGTCACAGCTGGAGAAGCTGTGTGGACGCTACACTGAGCCATCACCCAGAACCAAGGCCAGCACAGCGTATCTGACCTGCACCCTAGGGCCTACCACCAGCAGGGAGCCTTTTACTATGAGAGCCATGGTATAAAATCCACAGCGGCAACTGACCCACGGTTACACAGATGCAGTACAGGGACCCAGCATGAGACAGATGGCACGGGCTCTCCATAGCAGCTCGGTGGCTCCAGTGAGAGACCCTGAAGCAAAGGAAATCAGCAAATGACCTGGCAGAGAATTAACAGAACCATTTTAAGAAAATTGAATGAGATTTTTAAAAAAACAGACAATTCAACAAAATTAAGAAGACAATTCATGAAATGTGTGAGAAATTCATCAAAGAGATGGACAGCATAAAAATGAATCAATTGGAAATCTTGGATCTAGAGAACTCACTAATTGAAACAAAAAATTACAGTTGAGAAATTCAACAGCAGAATTGATCAGGCAGAAGAAAGAATTTCTGCACTTGTAGGTGGATCTTTTGAAATAACCCAGTCAAACAAAAATAAATAAGCTAGAAAAAATAAAAAAGGCCTTTACAACTTACAGGGCACCATTAAGAAGCAAGCACTCTCGTTAGGAGTGTTCAAGAAAGAGAGAGGAGAGAAGGGAAAAAGCATAGAGAACTAGTTCATAAAGTAATTGTTGAAAGCTTTCCAAATCTTGGGAAAGATACAGTTATCCAGGTTCAGAAAGCTCAAAAGATCCTGGATAGAATGGGTCGAACAAGATCCTCTCTGAGGACTATTTCAGTCCAATGAAAAGAGCCAGCGGGAGGCTCAGAGTCATCCACGAGGCTCCTCACGAGTCTAACGCAGACTTCTTAGCAGAAACCCTGCAGTCAAAGAGAGCAGGGTGAGGTGTGGAAAATCCTGCATCAAAGTTAAAAATGGAACTTGAGAACACGAAACGGACTTGTGCGCCAGATCAAGAAGTTTGATCAGCATCCGGAGAGGACAATTACCCTTTAGCACTGGAGGAGCAGGGCAATAACTGCATCACTAGGTCTCTCAGTCCGGCACAGACCAGGGAGGCTGAGTGCCAACCTCTGAAAGGACACTTGCATTACCATAGAGGGCACGGTGAGATTGCAGGCCCCAGACTGGGTTGATGGACATTATTCATGAAAGACCTTGATTTATTTCTTTATTTTAGCAAAAGGATATAATCTGGTCTAATCACTATGTCAAAAATATGTCCTTCCTGACTGTCCTATCCATGTGAGAATGTCCACTCAAAGAACTGAACTGGTCTCCGAGGATAGACCGGCTACAAGGACCCTGCACTGGGCCAGCCGCATGGATGCTCCCTGGGGAAGTGTGTGTCTATACCATCTAGAAAGGCACTGTGTGCAGCGAGATATTGGGGGAACTTTCTCTTGTTTTCACTGAGACAAGATATGCTACTCCGTCATTGCTGGAGCACAATACTCGATGCTCACAATCTAACAGAGGGGAGGTTTACTTGGCTCACAGTTTCAGAAGGTTTAGTCTATGGTTGGGTGCCTCAGATGCAGAAACCTCATGGTGCAAGGGCCTGCCATGAAGGAAAGTTGCTCACAGCGTGGCAGCCAAGAAGCAGAGAGAGGTGCATAGTGCTGGAGAGGGAGATGCACACTTTCGTGTCACACCCCCAGGGATCCACATCTCACCAGGTCCCAACACCCAACAGCACAATCAGCTGCCGAGCTCTTTAATGGAATCAGTAGCGGAATCTCCTGATAAACACAGCACCCCTATGGCCTAATCTCCTCCCCAAAGCCTGTCTTCTTAGAGGGTGAGAGTTTGGGAGGCAGTCTAGATCTAAACCATCACAAAGGCCCTCATTTCCTGCATGAATTTGGGGATGGACTGATGTATTTAACAACCAGATTACCTTAATTAGCTTAGTACACATGGCCCATTGCTGGCCAGCAGCAAGAACAACTAATCTGAAATCTAGTTTAAAGTCACCGTACATTGCTGAAACCCTCTGAATTAATGTCACTGATCCTGATTTAACCATGGCCAAAGGCACAGCCACAGCTACTGTGTAACTTGCAGAAAGATATAGGTCAAGTGTGGCTCATGTTCAAAGCTTCTATCAAACAGCAGATACTAGTCACACCCCTGAAATTATGAGTGCTGGACAGGCCAACAGGTAAGAGGTGAGAGAATGAATAGCCAGGTCATTGGGAGGAAAGCCACAGATGCCCAAGGGAAGAAAGCCCACGCCTGGGAGGAGACCCCAGGCAGCCACCAGGAGAGGCTTCTGGGAAGCAGCGGCCTCTCCTTTGCCCCTGGGACAGAAGGTGGGATGAGGTCACACGAGCAGGTAGGAGCACATTCCCTCGCACTGGAAGCCATGGACTTGCCCAGTACCATGCTGCACTCCAGGCTGGCACTGCCCTGACTTCAGCAGGCTCACAAGGTGCCACAGGCCACAGGAGCCAGGGGCGGTGAGACTGGGGGAGACTCAGGGTCCAGGGTGTGAAGAGTTGGGGAGGTGGGGGCTGCAGTGAGCTCACAGATGATGCTCACGCTAAATACCCACGCAGGACTTCGTGGAAGGGGGCCAAATCCCTACAGTGTGGGGATTAGCAAATGAAGCAGCTACTGGCTGACATTCCCTGACATTGCTGTCCAGACACTTAATATAATTAAGATCCATTGCCATGGAAACAGTAAAAAGTAAGATTCTCGCGTGGCTGGGTGTGTTCTGAAGCACTGCTGGCAGAAGCAGCTCTTCCCTGCACTGGAAAGGGGCAGCTGGTGCCCCCTGCAGGGGTCCCCGTCCCTCACTCCTCTCCGATGGCGCAGAGGAGCTCCACACCTCCAGCACCTCCGCAGCTGACTCACATGTGCTCTCAGGAAGGCTCTGGGTCCCAGCGGATCACATTTCCCCGCATTTCCACTGCTCTAGGCCATAGGAATGACAAGTGTCCCTTCCCCACGGAAACCTCTGGGGACCATCTGAGGGTCTCTGCTGGGCTGCAACTCCACAGGTGACCATGAGCAGCACCTGGCCCACACCAGCACCTGCTCTAAGATTCAGCATTTCCTGCACCCAGCGGGGACTCCAAAGACCCCCAAACCACGGCACCCTGCGATGCCGCACGCACAGGGCCTTCTGCACATCGGTCTGGGAGCCCACGGAACTCCAGGCAGCCCCACGATGTGGCTGCTGTCTCCGTTCTGCTGTGCTTGGTCGCTTGTGGGGAGGAAGCAGGGTGGGCAAGGTGCTGCTCCCAGGCGCCGTGGCATGCACTGAGACGCTCCGCCTGCTTCCATGCTGGCTCTCCAGAAGGACTTTGTGTGCCCCTGTCCCGGCTGCGGCTCAGCGTGCGCCGACACAGCCTGCTTAGCTCGGAAGGCCTGCCACTCCCAGCGGCCGCTCCTGCAGGGGATGGGGCTGGCGGGGAACCTGGGGTGGCCAGCTCTCGTCTTTCTCCCAGGGGAGCCCAGAGATGGCATGGAGAACCTGAAAACACCACCCCAGACTTGGCCCCCCAGAGCCCCCGACAGACCGGTCAGGTGTCCTTGCAGTTGACTGGAGCTGTGAAGGCCATGGTGCCCCTCAGATGGAGCCGTGCAGGTGCCTGTGAGCCCCACTGTCTCCCCCTGCACTAGGAGATCTCGGCTCCCTGAGTTCCCCTGGAAGGGGCTGCCTGGGTTCCACCCCGTGACAATGTTTCGGGTTGGACTGTTAACCAGACCACAGCGGGGCCCTCTGGACTGGCCCAGGCTCCAGAGGAAGAGCTCCCAGCCAGCTGTGCAGAACTCCAGGCAGAGGCCAGGTGGGGAAGCTGAGGACAGGCGGGGTACAGGACCACAGTGTGGGGATGGAGGTCACAAGACCCAGACCACCTCCGTCACGCCCCGAGCACCCGCCTCTCCTCACAGCTGGGTCCCGAGTTCTGTCCACGGTGCAGCTGGACTGGCAGGTCCACAGCACCGCCCGGGACCCAGGACGCCCGGGGGTCCAGGCTCAGCAGGAGGTGTGGCTGAACATTTGGGGGAGCGGCCACACGTTGAGGGGCGTGGCCTGCAAAGCCAGGGACGTGGCTGTGGTTTGAGGGGCGTGGGTGCCATTTTCAGAAAATGGAGTTTTCACTGCTGTACTCAGACAAGATGAAGAGCTTGCAGTTGGTCCCTGCTGTCTGGGAGCCCTGGGGCAAAATGAGGCGCAGACCACCTTCCTGTACCCTGGCCACCCCGCTCCTGGAGAGAGGCGCAGTGGCTCAGGAGTCTGAGAGCTGGGTTGGAGGGCGAGGCCTCTCACCCCTTGCACTAGTAGAAGGTACTTGTGTCCAAGTCCACCCCCCAGGCCCCAGGCACAGCACCTGCTCAGGTTTCTGAACTGCCACTTGCAAGACCAAGATTTCAGATAAGTGAAAGCTAAATTGGAGGAAAGAAGCCTGAGCCTAGTCCTACAGGGAGTGACTCCTAAAGTCAGAAGTAAAGCAGGGTGCGTTGAATGCTGGGCTGCAGCAGCTGCCGTGGTCGGAGCAGGGTCTTGTAAGAGCGGCTGCTTCTCCAGTCCCTGAATAAGGAGCCCCAGAGAAAGGGGCAGCAGCCACTCGGCTCACGCTGTGCATGGACCCATGGACCCATGGGGGCCAGCTGCCTCCTTGATGCCAGCACATCACTCCAGCAAGGACCCAAATCACCACTCCGGAGCAGTGTGAGTCCCCCTCTGCTGAGGAGCCTTAGCAAGCCGGCTCCCATCCACACAGCCCCCATCCTTCAGGCCCTCCCACCCCCGGTCCTCCTCTTGCTCCTTCTCTTCTTGGTCTCCCCTGGCCTTGGCCTCCTCCCTTCCTCTGCCTTCTGCCTTCTCCCCACTCTCTTCTCCTGGCACCCCATAACTAACACCATCTCTCGCTTCCCTTTCTGCAGCTGCCTAAGACCCTTTCCCTCGCTTCTTCCTCCAGCCTCAGCTGCACTCCGCGGGCCTGCACAGAAGCGGAGAGCAGAGGTGGAAAGTGCTCTCACTGTGCCGGGCCGTCCCTGCGATGGCCGCAGGCCTGGGTCTGCGAGCTGCCTCCTTAGCCAGCGCTGCAGCCACTGCAGTCCTCGCAGCTGAGCTCCCGGGGGTGGGGAGATGACAGGCTGCAGGGTGCCCCCAGAAGAGGCCCCAGCCCATGGTGGGCACCTGGGAACTGTCGGTGGGGTGCAGCAGCTGTGGAGGGAGCTCGGCTACATGTGTGCCATGTGCCGGGCTGGATTCAGACTCAGAGGAAGCACTGAAGCCCCGCAGCCTCATGGAGTGGAGAGCTCAGTGGTCTCCTCGCACTGGAGCAAAGTGGTCATCAGTGGCACTCTTCAGGAGCAGAAGAGTGGGCATCTGCTGAAGGCCAGAAGGGTCCATGCCCACGCCAGGCCCGAGGCAGGCTGCAGCCCAGGGAGAGCGCTGGGTGTGGTCTGACCCTTATGCGAGCAGCCAGCACGAGCGAGGCCATTAAGCACTTTCCTGGGTGCGTTAGCCCATCGGCAGCTGTGACTGCAGTATGCGGCCCCTGCCAGCGGAGAATCGATTTTCCTCCAGCAAGTGCCCAGCACTGAATTCCTACTGGGAAAAACAAAACTCCGGCTGCTTCTTGTTTCAGGCTGGGTGTAATCAGCTGGTAACCGATTCATCAGAACTGTAGTGCCAGTATCCTGAGCTTCAGTAGCCAGTGCCACCTGAAGGAGAGAGTGACTTCGCCCACAGAGTCCTGAGGCTGCTGGGGGACAGAGGCAGGAGGCCCACGTTTTCTCTTTGGTGCAATTTTGAGTCTATGCAGTGGTAATATCACCTTGAGGGGATCGTTATTTTATGCCTCCTTGTACATTCTGAACGTACTCTTCTGTACTTTAACATTTACAGCATGTTTTTCTCAAGCCGTGCTTTCCCTCCGTTAGGAACTGTACAGAGTTCACGGGAACCCACGTCTCATCAGATCGCCTGTGGGGGGCCAGGAGTTGGGCGGGATGTGTTGTCGGAGGCAGCAGGGCCTTGGGAGGGGAGGCTGGTACTGAGGTGCGTGGACGATCAAAACTGACACTCATGGTGGCCTGAGTGTGCGGAGGAGATGGCTCCAAAGCGAATTGATGTGATTGTCTTTTAATTAACCTTGAACTAGAAATATGCTTATGCACTGAAACCTTTGTGGGTGAGCTGTGGTGAAATGGAGGCCCCTATTACCATAATAACACCTTCAACTCCATAATGCGTTTAACATCTGTCTAATGTAAGTGCCTGTAAGTGCCGTGATACGCCAGTTGTGATAATAAGATCAAACACAGTCTTCTGCTCATTCGGCTGTGAGAGGGGAGCGCGAGCCTGCACCTGTCCCTGAAGCAGCCGGCACGTCTAATTCCGCCTCCACCGGACCCTCCCACTGCTCAGAGGCCCCGTCCTCAGCGTGCACGGGGGTCCACTGGGGACACTCGCACCCACAAGCACACACCCACCTAGGGGCCCGTGGTAGCTTGAGGTTGGAGATATCCACCCCTCCAGGGAAGACTCAGCTGTCCAGGGAAAGGCCCCCTCCTGCCACCCCTGCCCCTCCTCTGGCTTATCCACTGCACCAGCCAGAACGTGCTAACAGCTGCGAGAAACCAGTGCCAGAGCCCAGCAGCAGCTCAGCACAGCAGCCAGGCCGCCGCCCCAAAGTCACAGCCTGCTGGGCTCAGGGTCAAACGGGGTCCCCACAGCACCACGTCCTCCAGGGTCTCGGAAGGCTGTGTTGTTCCCTCTGCCTCTGGGCAGCAAAAGCAGAAAGAGAGGCAGCTCTTTGGGAGGGACAGGTTGTCGCGGGCAGCAGGGCTGGAGTGGGGGCCCCGCTTTCACCCACAGCTCTGGGGCAGGGCATGGGGGACAATGGGTGGGGTGCGGGTCCTCTGCCACATTCCCATGCAGACCCACAGGCAGGGCCCCTGCTTGGATTTGACCCAGGGCTACCACCCTTCCCCCTAGGCTGTCCAGGTCGGACTTGGGGTCTCCCTGAGAGTGATTCACCCAGCATGCAGCTCCTGCTGAATGTGGGGAGCAAGGGGACAGTGAGCCCTCAGCCCCCCCAGTTCCTGCTGTGCCAGCCACAGCCACACGTGTCGACATCAGAGCTCTGCTGGTGGTGGAAACGCCAGGCTCCCGAGTAACTCGCCTGGGCGCCTGTCTGGCTCTGGCCAGGTAAAGGGACAGGGTCAAAGCTCGGGTGCCTCCCCGTGTCCTCCCCATGCTGTGTGCTGAGCTCATCAGACAGAACTCTTTTCCCAGCACCCTTGCAAAGGTCACACTAAGCTGCTCCTCTCTCTACTTCCGAGCCCAGAGGGACCCGGCCCAGGGCCCGCTCCGCACACCCAGGAGAGCCCAGAAGAGGTGAGGACACCGCCGTCCACCTCCCCACAACACCGTCTCCGCCTGGGGAATTTCAGTCTGTTCTCCGCACTAATTATGGCCTGTCATCTGGAACAAATACCTCATATGACAAGAGAGATAATTAATATGCTCAGAGAAAACTTTCCTTTTTCTTAATTAAAGCACACAATTCCTTTTAAAAGCAAGAAAATACATCTATTGTCTCTCACCGGCATGTGCATATTCCGAAGTCTGTAGAACATTGTGATTTTGTTATATTGTGCTTTCCATTTTCTTTCTTTTTTTATATAAAAATAGTTGGCAGCTAATCCTTTTTTTTGGAATAAATAGCATGCAGAAAGAGCCAAACGGACAATGACAATGACAGCTATTTAGCGAGTACCTAATGTGTACTAGGTATTTTGCAGACATCTGTAATGTCCAGTTGCTCTATGCAAAATTCTCATCATTCTGACTTTAAACACTCAGAACAGAGGGAGGGTCCCGAGCCGCGCGTCAGCCTCGCTGCCGGGTGTAGGCTTGGGCGCAGCAGAGCAGCACCCTGGGGCCGACGCTCCCAATCCAACCCTGAGGTTTCTTCTCCAGGTTTAGAATCAAAGCAGCTCAAGTCCTCTGGGCCCAGGCATTGTGCTGGAGCAGGAGCGGGAGTTCCCAACGTGACAGTGGGCGACAGACAGACAGAGCCACCCAGGGGTGGAGGGAGCAGGAAACACAGGTCCAGGAGGAAAGTAAGCAAAGGAGGCCAGAGGATGAGAGCAGGGTCTTCGTCCCCAGTGATGCCCCTGACAACCTGTGAGCACGAGTGGACCCCCAGAGGCAGGGGTAAGTTTCTGTTCCCCAAGATTCGCATGGGGAAGATGAAGCCAGAGCCAGCAGACAGCCGCCACAGCGGGTCCTGAGGAACCGGCCTGCAGTGCGCCACAGCCACCTGGCTGCGCCTCCAACCTCTGGAAACCGCAGGCTGGGGCAGATCACCTTGCCCAAGGTCACCGGGGAGATAAGTCGGGGATAAAGTTCTCATCTTCTGCTTTATCCCTGCCATTTGGAAACAGGCAGTTCTGCCTCTGTGCCTCCTGATTTATGCTCTTTTCTCTTCTTGAGAATTGCTGGATTCCATGGCTTTAGCCATCAAGGGAAAAAGAAAGAAGCTACAATTTCTTGTAAAAGGTTCTCCTAAGCTGTGTGACTCCCCTTGCCTGCCTAAGAGGATGGGGAGGGCGGGGCACACTCTGTCTTTTCCAACTGTGGACCTGAGCTGGCAGTGCTGCTGTCCCCCAGGGCCGGGAGCGGCAGAAGCAATTGTATGTGAGGCCAGGAGGTGGCCGCAAACTGAAGACAGTCCAGGCGCCTGCGTCTGAAAGCTCCGGTGAGACTGAGTCCCGGTGGGAAGGGCCGGGAGCCGGATCCCTCCGGTTCTGCAGCCCAAGAAGGGCCAATTGAGCTCGGCTTCAGGGCGGGAGATGGGCAAGGGTGCCACATGTGCCCCGTCTGAGGTGGTGGGAACTGTGGGTGTCAGGGAGAAGATCCAAGTCCTTGCCCACTGCCTGGAGAGCCGGTGGGCCCCAGTTCGGCTCCTCCTGTCCTGGGAGTCTGGCATCGCCCATCAAGGGAGACCACGGAGTAGGGAGAAGCAGGCCTGGATGGGCAGAGTGAGGTCTTTTTTTCCAGTGAAGGACTTGTCTTGCCTAGGGCCGGGGCAGCAGGTCACTTTCTCCTGTGGGAAGCCAGAGTCAGCCCGGGACGGGCCGAGGCCCAGGAGGATGAGCAGAAGGCAGAGAGGAAATGATAGGGAGCCTGGAAGGGCAGACGGCCCTGGCCAGAGTGAGCGGCCATCACGGCGGGGCCTCGTGAGCATGCACCTTGGATCTGGTTAGTGCTGGTCCCAGAGAGGGCACAGGGCTGTGCCGAGGTGGGCACCGCAGGGCAGCTCTGAGCTTGGGTGAGCGAGATGGGGAGCATGTTTCTGAAGGCTTTGAATCTTGCAGGCTTTGGCCTCAGCGGAAACCCTTCTCCCTTCTGAGACATTGGTTTTTAGAATCCTTCTGTTAACCTTCACTCTGCCTGCAGATACTCCAGCACAAGCTCCCTGATCTGGCATGGCTGACACCAGGCAGGGAAGAAAAGACCTCTCTCTGTGACTCGGCCTTCCCCGAGGGCTTTCCCGGTGTGGACACTGGGCCCGGAAATGCCCTGGGACTCCAGCGCAGCCTCCTGACTCAGCCACCCGAGACAGGTGGCTGTGTGCTGAGCACCGCACGGTAAGCTCGCCCCGCCCTCAGAACCATGCTGTGAGGGTGTGTCTCCAGGGTGATAGGACTTATTCTGGGGGCAGTTGTAAAAATATGAACCCTTCTCTCCATCCATTCATCCACCAGTCAGTGTGCATCTCCTTTGCTTTCATCCATTCACGTTTCATAATTTTGTTCATATAGATCTTGTGCTTATTTTGTTAGATTTGTATGTAAGGAATTCCTTTTGGGATGTAAACTGCACGTGTGTGCAATTTCTTGTAAACAGCGCTTGTTTGTAATTTCAAACTTCACCTGTTTTTTGCTGCTTTCTAGGAATGTGACTGATTTTTGTATATTAGTCTTATCTTTGGAAACCTTGGTATACCTGCCTTTCAATTCCAGAATTTTTTTCCAAGTCCATTCTTTCAAAGTTTCTACATAGACAACTGTATCATTTTTTTCTTCCTTCCAACCTTTCTATTTTCTTTTCCTGTCCTTTGGCAAGTGTTTTCAATGCAATGTTGAAAGTTAGTGGTGAAGGCAGACAGCCCAACCCCATTCCTGTTCTTAGTCTCTGATCTTTTGGAATTGGGCTAGCTTCAGGCTTTTAGTGGGCCCTCTTTATCTGGTGAGAACATTCCTCTCTATTCCTAGTTTCCTAAGAGTTTTCATCATAAAAAAGCACTAGATTTTGTCAAAAAAAATTTTTTTTGCAACTATTGACATGGTCACATCTTTTCTTCTAGTCTATTGGTATGATGGATTACATTAATTAATTTTCATACGTCAAATTCAGGCTTGCAACCTTAGAATGAATTTATTTTATCATGGATGTAATTGTTTGTATACATCTTCCTATACCATGTTTCGTTTTCTTAATATTTTGTTTAGGACAATTTTTCAGAACTCTGTGCCTAGGCAGGCCCTTTACCAATGAGTTCTACTCCAGATGAGAGTTTTGTTTTTTATGATATCTTTCTATGGTTTAGTATTAGGGTAATTTTGGCATCATAAAATGACAGCATGTAGTCTGTCTGTCTAAAAGATCAGAAGGGGATTGAATAAAAAATAGATTGTGGACAACTGGCATAAGTTCTTCTTTACATATTTGGTAGAAATCACCAATGAAACCATGAGGAACTGGTGGTGCTTTTTGTTTTGAAATTAATTAATCAATTATTAAATTTCTTAAGTAATCGAGGCCTATTCAAAGTTTCTGTTTCTCCTTGTGTGAGTTTTGGCAGATTGTATCTCTCAAGAAACTGGCTCAAGTTAATAAATTTGTGGGCATAGAGTTGCTCTCAGCATTCCTTTCTCAACCTCTTACTTGCACAATATCTGTAAGAATGACTCCTCTTTCATTCCTGATATTATTAATTTGTGTCATCTCTGCTTTTCTTACTTACCCTGGCTAGAGATTTATTAATTTTATTGATCTGTTCAAGGACTCGCTGTTTATTTCATTGGTTTTCTCTATTAACTTATTTTCAATTTTATTGCTTTCTGCTCTGCTTTTCAGTGTTTCCCTTCTGGTGCTCACTTTGTACTGAACAGCCTCTTCCTCTGCTCACTTCCTCGGGTGAAGTGTCAGGGTTGGGTTTCTGCTCTTCTGCTCTCTGGCACGTGCTCTCAGTGCGACCAGTTTCCTTCTAATCACTGCTTTCGTGCGTCACGTAAATTTTGACAAGCTGTGTTTTCATTTTCTTTAGTTCAAAGTAGTTTTTGAATTCCCTCGGCATTTCTCCTTTGACTCGTGTGTTATTGGAGAAGCGTTGTGTAATCCCTAAGCGCTCTGTGATTTTATGGCGGTCTCTCTGTTGATCTCTAATCTAAGTCCATTGTCATTGAAGAGCAAGCCCGCGGTAGCTGCACTCTGCTCTGTGGACCCGGCGGGCCATCCGCCCCGGTGAGCGCGTCCGGAGTGGAGCCGTCTGTGGGTGCTGATGGTCCACGGCTGGCGACTGGTGCTGCCGAGCTCCATCCTTAGTAATTCTCTGCTGCCACACTTGCCCGTCTCTAACCAAGGGGGCTGACAGCGGCCGCCTGCCTCGGTGTCTGGGTATCTGCTGCTTCTCCCTGGGCACTGTCGCTTTGGCCTCCCGTGTTTTGGTGCTGTGTCATCAGCAGTGTACGTGGTCAGGGCTGCCGTGTCCTCCTGGAGGGTGTCGCGCCTGCAGCTGCCCCCCATCCCCCAGCTCTGTACTGACATTAGAACAGGCCCTGATCTCATGGCCTGCAGGCTGGGCCCCAGCTGCCCTCTCCCAGCCACCGTCCTGCTCGCCCTTGCTCTGACCTGGTGACCTGGACCCGTTCCTTCTGCTTGGTGACTGCTCAGCTCCTGGCCCTGCAGGTCCCAGCATCTGTGGTTCCTCCTCCTCCTCCCCCTCCTGCCCCTCCTCCTCCCCCTCCAGCAGCCCTGCAATGACCCCATCTCCCTCCCTACCGCTCACCTGAGCTTGCCTCCTGCAGAGCAGAACCCAGCTGGACAGCGCCGTAGTCAGAGGATGAGCTCCCAGCAG
>RJWM01035059.1:0-19207 GCA_004363535.1 Dasyprocta punctata | reverse complement strand
AAAAGTAACCAAGACAGTCAGTAAGCAACTGACAGACTCTGGAACCAGAACCCAAACCTAGATGGTACTTGAGGAAGCCAGTGGGTCAGGACCACAGTCCAGCCACACCATCTGACAAGGCCCTTGCCCGGGCCAGCCAGGCATAGCAGGGTGACACCTGCCAAGACACAACCCCAAACCCGGTTTGCCCTGTTTTTAATATGGAGCCAGGAGGCAGCTTCTATCCTGGTTGTACCAAGAAGCAAAGTACAAGTGCTGATTAGTAGCTGGACATGGTAGAAGACACCTGTGATCTCAGGACTTGGGAGGCTGAGACACAGGTAATCACTGAGTTCGAGGTCAGCCTGGGCTACACAGTGAATTCAAGGACTGGACAATATAGTGAGACCCTGACTCAAAAAAAAAAAAAAAAAAACTTAAATAAATAATTGGTTTGAAATTCCACACTGTTCTTAGTGTTAATGAAATCTCACAGACCTGTCAGAAAGCGAATCATCCCTTTGTCCACAATATCTACCAGGTAGACACTTCCTGTTAATCCCTTTAGTGTCACTGGTTGACTACCTGCTTACCAGATCAGCTACTGTATATCACAGCACCTGTGTTCAAGTGGCCTTCATTTACATAATAATGGCCTCCAAGCCCAAGAGGCCAGGCATGGTGATGCACGCCTATAATTCCAGCACCTGGGAGACTGAGGCAGAAGGATTGCCAGGAGTTCAAGGTCATCCTGGCCTACATAGTGGGGTAAAAAATAAATAAATAAAGGCCCAAAAGGAGTACTGCTGGCCATTTGGACAGACCTAACAAAAGCCATTAATGTCCCTATAAGTGAAAAGCTAAGAGCCCTTCACTAAAAGGAAGAAAAACCATCATCTGCTGAGGTTGCTAAGATCTGCAGTACACGAAGATATTTTGAGACCACATTCACGTAACTTTTCCCATAGTATACTGGTATAACCATTGTATTTCTGTTGTTATTCTCTTACTGCTTGTAAGTTCAATTCTATCACTGGCATGTATAGGGCAAAGCAGGACATTTAGGGCTTGGAACTATCCGTGAGTTCAGGCACCCGGGGAGGTCTTGCAACACAGCCAGTGGATGGGGAGGACCACAGTCCAAGGCAAGTCCCAGGGCAGAGCTGGTCCATTGAGAAGCCCCCTGGTCACAGGTTCAAAACTCTCTGCTTGGGCCGGGGATACAGCTCAGTGGCACAATGACTGCCTGGCAAGCGCAAGGTCCCAAGTTCAATTCCTAGTACAAAAAAAATCCCTCTGCTTCCCAACATCATCTCACCTACCATGCATGCACAGGCCAGTGCGGGCACTCCGGAGTCTGCCTCCTGGCACTGCCGTGTGGCAGGGTAAGGTGACATCCCTCACTGTGTGTGGATGTAAACATCCTCATGTCACAGCACACGGGCAGCTCACTGCCCAGCCAGACTCGGGGAGGGCATGTGGGACACACGCAGAGACGCCTGTCCTTCCTGTAGGGCGGGGGCAGCAGGCCTGCTCCATGAGGGTGGCCACTCCAGCTCCTCAGCCTGGGCCACTGTGAACCTCTTGTCACCTCCTCGCTCGGAATGGAGCCGTGTGGATGAAGTCAAATCCCACGCCCACCTTGACGTGACGCATGCGCCCCCGCCTCTCCGAGCCCAAGTTTATCCGTGTGGGGGAACAGGGACTTCCCATTCGGGCTGTGGGGTGCAGACATCTGCAGAAAGATGCCCCCAGCCTCGCCCCTCAGTCAGGATGTGTAAGAGGGGACTGAGTGGTCCTTAGCTCAGCTCTGGGACTGACAGAGCCCAGGGGACAAGCAGGGAATAAAAAGGCCGCCCCTCAGCGCTCACGCCGGGAAGTGAACGAGCTCCTCTTCACCACGGAGCAGTCTGGCTTCCTGGAGGGGGCGGCACCAAGGCCACTAGGACACAAGGCCACAGAGACTGCCCTTTGCTGCAGCACATTTCTTTCTGGGTTCCTTCCTTGCCCTGGCTCTGCCAGCTGTTCCAAGTGACAGTGGGCCCAAGACTGCCCCAAGCCTGCGCTGTGCAGAGCCAGCAGATCAGAGCAGGTTACAAAGCAGTGCTGCCTCTGCGTTGCCAGGCAACGTGAGAACTTGGGGTGGTTGCCTGGCAACCCCACCCATCTAGACTCCTCTCCCCACTGGTCGAAGGCTGCTGCCTTTGAGACCTTTCTCCCCTGACAGGAAAAGACACCCAGGGGTGGCCAGGGCCTAGGGCACACCCTGCTGGATTCGGACGCAGCGGGTACTATGCAGGCCCCGCACCCACCTTGCCGCCACCAATGCCCATGCCACAGTTGTTGAGCTTGAGCTCATGCAGGGTGAAGCACGCTGGGCTCTTGAGAAGAGCCTCGAAGCCGCGGACGCCATCAGGCCCAAATGCGTTGTCACTCAGGTCCAGCTCCACCAGCTGCGCCCCAGCAGTGATGAGTCCCTCCCCTAGTGAGATCTGGGCAGACAGGGAGCTCAGGTCAGTTTTACAGACACCCGGACGGGGTTGCTTCTGTGCCAGGGCCGGCCCTGCCCTTGGGGGACACGCAGGCCACCCACATGGGCTATGCTGGCACCGAGCTTCTTATTAACGTGGCCACACTGGAAACCCCCCAGAGGGCTCCTAACTGCTAGGTGGGATGGGTACAGGAGCTGGGAGGGCTCCCTGGAGGAGGTGGCAGATGAGCTTGGTCTGGATGACGGAGACGGCAGCCAGTCAATGAGAAGGCAGCAGTAAACATGGGCGCAGAGGGACACGCATGAAGCAGCAGGCTGTGCTCCGGGAGGCAAGTGAGGGGCCACCCCGGGCCGAGAACTGGAGAGGACAGGCCCTGCTGCGGTGTGCACTAAGGAGGAAGTGGGGCACAGACAGCGGGAGCAGGAGGCCGCGTGCCCACCTGGGCGCTGTGGCAGCAACTCGGGGCCCAGCTGGTGTGGCAGGAAGTGGACGGGAGGAAGTGACTGTCCACGGGGAGTCTGCGAAGCTAGGGGCTCCCTAGGCGTGGCAGGAGGCAGGGAGGTCCCACAAATGCCTCCAGAGCTCTGAGGGTCTGATGGATGGGGTTGGCAGGAGCGGAGCTCCCTGGGAATCTGCCGGACCGGGGATACCCACGGCCCCAAGAGACACTGTCAGAGGAGAGGCAGCTCTGCCAGACAGGAGCAGGGAGGGCAGAAACGGGGCTGGGAAGGCGGCCAACGGCAGCAGAGGGCAAAAGAACATTCTGCCTTGGCCCAAGCCCAGGCCACGGAGGTGGCAGCTTCGGTCGTGTCCCATGTCCTTCTGCCCTGTGGCCTCCACCTGCAGCTGGTGCGGCTGCTCACTCCATGTTGTTCCTGCCGCATCGGTGCCCTCTTCTCCCCGCCCTGCACCTCCTCCTCACTGGGAACGCGGAGGTAAGGACACCCCACCAGGCTGAGCACTGCAAGCTAAAACTCAATCAAGCAGGCAGGTGAGAGCCCCAGCAAGTTTCCCCACACCCCCTTCCTACCCTTTCGGACACCCACGGGAATTCAGCAGACCAGAGCTCAGAATGCCAGCCCCATCACAGGGCCCCTCCAGTGCCATTAAAGCCCCTGTCCTGTCACCCTGCAGGACCCCAGGGGGCTCTGGATGGAGGCTCTTTAGAAGGGAAAGGGATGCAAGGTATCTCTGGAATCCCAGCATTGGCTACAGGAATGGAGGCTGGAGGAGGCAACCACAGCAAGCCCAGGGGGGCAGCTGACCACTGCTGGGGCCTGGCCCCGCTAGGAGGACACACCTGCCTCTGCCCAAGGCCAGGTGAGCCTGTTCTGCTGTGTCCTGCCCCATCCGGTAGGGACCCGGCTCCACTTCAGGGCTTATCTTAGACTCCACAAGGAAGAATGCGAAAAAGTTAGTGGGTAGCCACAGGGGACACTGCGGCAGGGGATGTGCACACACGCTCCTTATCCTTACCAGCGCCGGTGGGATCTCAGACCGCAGGCGCCCTGTGAACATGTCGCTCCAGTGGCATCGCTGAGCAGGAGAAAAAGGAAAGACTTAGCCAGAGACCATCTGGAGCCTCATGTGAAGCCATAAGCATCATCTCACCCTGTGGCATGGGTAACCTGAGCCTTCAGGGCAATTTTATTGGCAGTATTAGGGACAGAACACAGGGTCTTGCACAAGCTAGTCAAGTGCTCTACCACTGAGCTGCACCCCCAGCCTTATATGTTATGTTATGTCATTTTATTTTATTTTATTTTATTTTATTTTATTTTGCAGTACTGGAGAGTGAACCCAAGGCCCCCATATTCCTTCCCTTTTTGAAGACAGCTGTTCAGGTTGTGATGCTCCTGACTCAGCCTCCAGGAGCACTGAGATTACAGATGTGCTCCACCGTACCTGGCTTCGCTCCACCCTTTTTTAGAAACAGCATCTAGCAAAGTTACCCAAGATGGCCTCGAATTCATCACCCCTTGGCCTCAGCCTCTGTAGTAGCTAGTGAGACAGGCGTGTGCTACCAAGCCTGGCTACAAGCCTTTTTAATCGGCTTTGTCAGTAAAAAGCTGGAGCAGTTTTGCCTGAAGTCACTGGAGCCTAGGGCTTGTCCTCCAGGCAAGCAGGCCCAGAGGGCTGTGACAGACTCAGCAGAAGCGTAGGGAACCTTTCTGACCTGCCCAACCCTCTCATGGGACACGTGACATGGTTCTGGGTGACAGAGGAACAAAAAAGTAAACACAGGACTCGGCACTGAGGAAGTTCCTCTTTTCCCACCACTCTGACCGCCTCCATGGACTCTGCCTCCTTGGGGGCCGGGGCTCCTCCCATCTCCCTCTTCTTGTCTTTCTAACAAAGAGCGAGCAGGGCTCAGGCCTGGAGCTTTTACGCAGCAACAGCACCAAGTCAGAACACACTTCATTTCCTTTACTGTAACACACACCGGTTTTCTACTTACAGAAGTGCTGTTCTGAAATTACACACAAGTTAGCTAACTTAGTGAAAAGTATTAGATAAGTGTCACAAAGGTGGCAGTCACATAAATTCGTTATGACAGCCCTATCCTCAGCCCTAATGGCTCTGTACACTTCCAAAACAAAACCCTGGGAACTCCAGCCACCTCTGGGTCAGGTATGGAGCTGATGAGACACAGGGAAAGCCAATTTCCCCTAAAGATCCAGACCTCAAATTGTACGCGCTAAGTCTAACCTTCCGTACTAGGCAAGCTGGTTTCTGTAGCAAATGCTCACATCTTCCCACAAAGCCAGTGATTCACACCCGAGGGTCTTAGCTGGATGCCTAGTACAGCCAGGCCTGCTTGGGGAGTTACTACGCACACAGGTCCTCAGGGCTGGGGACAGGGAACACAGCCCAAGCGTGATAAGCTGAAGAGTCGGCCTGGAGATCAGGGCACGAGGCCTAGGTTCTGATCCCCACAGAGCTGGCTCCAAGTCACGCCTTCTCTGGCCTGTGGGACCCTCTCTCGTTTCAGACTCAGTGGCAGAGCCCCTGGCTTTGATCCCCAGTACTGCCTAAAGAAAACGGATTCCGAGCGACCCTTGGTATTGGATTTAACCCCCAGGAAAGAACCCGCCTCAGCTGAGAGGAGCGGCTGGCTGGGCCTCTGGCTGCTGCCCCCCTAGTCGGCTGCAGGACTGGAGCCCAGGCTGGCCGCTCCGGCCCAGAGTGCTGGCCAGAGCTTGTCAGAAGGGCTGCAGAGATTTGTGTGTGACTAATTCCTTGGCCTTCCCTCCTCAGAGGCGCCACATCTGTACCGGGGGTTTCACTGTCACAGGTGTCACCCCAGCCACTTCCTGTGCTCCCAATTCCATTGGGGTCTGCTCACTGCTGGGGAGGAACTCTGGGTGCTGGGTGCTCCGGGTGGCAGCAGGAAGAGGAGCTGGGTTGGTGAAGTCACCGAGGCAGGGCCTGGGGGCGCTGTGCAGGGCGGGGGAAGCTTCTCACCCTGCTGACCTCACTCACCTTCAACTCTGACTTCTTCTCTAAGGCCTTGGCAATGACCCGGGCCGCCTCCACACCCACCGTGTTGCCCTCCAAGCGCAGCGCCTCCAAGCCGTCAAAGTCTTCAATCTCTTTAATCACGTCTTTAGCTGCCCAGGACCGAAAACAGAAAGTTGTCAGGCTCTGAGAGTCACAAAGAGCTGGGGTGGGAGAGCTTGGTAACCACTGTACCACATACTCCAAGGGCGAGGGCCATGGTGCACCTACCCCGTGCCAGCCCTGGTCTTCTAGCAGAGGACCAGACAGGCCGGCGGCAGGCACAGCCAGACAGACACTGCCTCTGTGTGAGGTTCACACAGGCGGGCAGGCGAGGGGAAACAGCGGCTGGCTGCTAGGAGCAAAGATGACCAAGATGGGGTGCGTACCAGGCCAGGTAGGGAAAAGCACCAGAGCGGGGGCCAACAGCACGACGGAGAGCATCAGGCGCAGCCACAGACGGCCTGCGCTGTTCACTGACGCTCCTGCAGGCGTGCGTGTGCTATGGTGTTTTCCTTTAATAATGAAAAGTTCCAAAACCTGTGAAAGTGCGCCAACAGAGGATATGCCTCCCCAGCACCACAAAAAAAAAAAAAAAAAAAAAAAAAAAAAAGAGAGAGAGAAGGAAGACAGTCTAATTCACTTGGGTTGTGGTACATTATAAGAAGTTAGGTTAGCATGGTGGCCAGCACTCTAGGAGGCTGAGGCAGGAGGGTAACAAATTCAACCCCAACCCAAGCAACTCAGTGAGTTAGCAAGACCCTCTCAAAATAATTTTTTTTTTTTTTGGAGACAGGGTCACACTATGTAGTTCAGGCTGGGCTTGCACTCACGTTGTAGCCCAAGCCAGCCTCAAACTCACAACGCTCCACCTACCTCAGCCGCCTGAGTGCTGGGATTAAAGGCATATGCCACCACACCTGGCTCAAAATAAATTATTGAAAAAAAAAATAGCTGGATGTGCAGTTCAGTGTGATGGCCTTGGGTTCCATCCCTAGTACCTCAAGGAAACAAAAAAGTCGAGTTCTTTCTTTGTTTGCACAAGGCCCTGGTTCAATCCCCAGCACCACCACCAAAAAAAAAAAAAAAAAATAATAATAATAATAATCCAGTTCAAACTTTTTCTCCATATCCATCTGTCTTGCTTACCTCACTGCCCTACCCCACCCCCCACCAGTCAGACAAGATTTTCTTGTTTGAATAATTTGTTCAGATTATTGAATGAATACAAATTGATTATAAAATACAGAAACTTTGAAAAGAGGAAAAAAATCATCACAGTCCAGGGATCTAACTACTGTTGACTTTGGTGCATTTTCTTTCTACTGCAGTGTAGCAATCTGTTTGTTCCTTTGTTTGTTTTTCCCAACTTGTAATCTTCCGGTCTCAGCCTCCCAGAATGCTGGGATTACACGTGTGTGTCACTGCACCCAGTTGAACTTGACCTTCTGGCTATGAAGATCACAAAAGGATCTTGAAAAAGGAGTTTGCCACCTGTAAGGGGCTCCTTAAGAAGCAGTCCAAGCAGGAGACCTACAGTACACGTGTGCTTGCTGCTGGCCCTGCCCTGGCCTGCTATACCCCTTCCTCAGGAAGCCTTGCCTAACTTCCCAGCCATCTCAGTCTCCACACTACAGCACGCACGGCCCAAACAATCTGAAGCCTGTTTTAATGATCACCTGATCTTTTTTTTTTTTTTTTTTTTTGTGGCACCGGGGATAGAACTCACAAGCTCACACATGCCATACAGGCCCTTAAGCCATTGAGCCAAACTCCCGGCCCTTGATCACCTGATCTTAACAGCACTGCTCATTAGGGCCGTGCTCCTCGAGCCAAGGGATTCTCTCTACCTGTGCTCACCACCGTGTCCCCAAGGATGAGCCTGTAACACCAACACGTGCGCTTTCCCAGCTCCCCTCAGAAGTCTATTACTATTATATCTACCCGTGCACTCCTCCCCGTGGGATCCCCACAGAGAAGCCTCTTAAAACCCAACCCACACTTGCCTGGGTGACCACTTTGGAGCTGCAGCTCCAGGCCCCCATGGACTACACCTCCTCTGTGCTGAGCCTCAGGACAAAGGCTGGGCTAACCTGCCTGCCCTCTGCAAGCCTCACTCCAAAGGGGCAGCAGCTGTAACATCTGGGCACTGCCAGGTCAGCAAGCACAGAGGGCGACCGCTCAAGGGTTTGCTCAGTCCTTAAGTGCACAGGCAGGGCTGCCGGACCCCCCAGCAAAGACTTAACTTGTGTTCCATGGGTGACATGAGTGCACAGGGACTGAGTACAGTGCTCTGTGCAAGGTCAGCCCTGGGGACTTAAGTACAGACTGGAAGGAAATGCACCGAAATGGGAGAGCAGAGACCATGGGATGGGGTCCCAGGCGCACCTACCCTTCCATCCAATCCGAGCGCAGGTACAAGTAACTGAAAAACTAGTCCCTACATAAAGAGGTTTCACCCCTCAATAACCGATCAGAAACAGGCTTCCTCCTTGAGCCTCTACCAGCTCACAAGCTAACAAGTCTGGGAGGCTTGTTATGCTGGCATGCACAGGAGCAAGGCCTTTCTTTGGCATTTAAATGGTATGATTGCCAGCTCCATGACCTTTCACACTGCTCACTCCAAGCTCATCTGGGCCTCTGGGTGCCTCAGTCCTGGGCCCTCTACGGGATTCGGATTCCCTCCCTCCTAGGCCCAAGCTCCAGGTCTCAAACCCTGCACTTCTCTTTGCCTGCAGTGTCCTCTTTCCTTCAAATCGTCCTTCAACTGGGCGTGGTTGAGTACGCCTTTAATCCCAGCACTCGGGAGGCTGAGGTAGGAGAAGCATTGTGAGTTCAAGGCTGGCTTGGGCTACAAGGCAAGCGTAAGGCCAGCCTGAGCTACATAGTGCGACCCTACCTCAAAAAACCAAGGCCAGGAGTTTGGTTCAATGGCTTAAGCGCCTGTCTTGCAGGTGTGAAGTTGTGAGTTCAATCCCCAGTGCCACAAAAAAAAAAAAAAAAAAAAAAAAATCGTCCTTCAAGGGCAACTGAAACAGCAGCTCCTCCATGGAGACTCCCGGGGCTCCAAGTGAGAAGGGACAGCCCTCCCACCTCACTGCCCAGGACTAGGAGCTCTTTAGAGCCTGGGGCTATGAGCTAGACATGTGTGTGGGGGAGGTCCCACAAAATGGGAGACACCAGGTACAGCTGTGCCAGTGGAGAAGTCACTCACAGACTGTAAGGCCAAATCTGAGTTCTCACGCCAGCTCTAGCACTTAGTAGATGTTCCCTTAAGATTCCCCTTGAGCCTCAATTTCCCAATCTGCAAAACGGGAATAAAGCTTGTCTCAAGGAATATTGTAAAGATAAACTGAGACACTATTTGTATGACACTTAACGCCCTGCCAGTGTTCAATAAGTAGCATTTAATACCAAATCCGTGTTTACCAAAGTGAATATCTACTCAGAAGCACAGGAACAAGGATTCAGCTGGACCTCCAATAAAATCCAGACGTGTGACCTTAGACAAGTGACTTAAGTCTCCTAAGTCCTTTTTCCTCATTTATAAAAAAGCAATATTCCGGGCCTGGAGTTTGGCTCAGTGACTTAAGTGCCGGTCTGACAGGCGCGAGGTTGTGAGTTCAATCCCTGGTGCCTCCAAAAAAAAAAAAAAGCAATATTCCCATTTAGCACCTCCTTGAGGGATGATGAGAGGAACTCCGTTTCAAGGTCCTACAGAACTGTTAGGAATGTGAGTGACCACACCCCAGCACCCCAAGGACTCAAGCAGTCTCTGGCAGGGGTGGGGGTGGGGTATATAAGGCCACCAGCGCATTGTGACAACCAGGCAAGTCCAGCCCAGTTTCTCCGGTTGGGCTTAAACCCCAAGAGGCCTCACCAGGACTGCCACAGGTATCTTCGCTTCCAACCGCAGAGGACTCAGGGCTGGCCATGCTAGCCAAGCCCTGGCCGGGGCTGGAAAGATTTCCTGGGTCCTGGTTCACACCCAGGGGCCTCCATCCCCCTCCTTGGGGTATGTGGTTGCAGGGACCAGAACCTAGGAGGCTCCCATGAAGACCCAGATTATTTTAATGTAACTCACCCAGGGCCTCAGCTCTGGGGAAGGCAGCATATTCCAGGTCTCACCTGAGATCACAGGGGAAGGCAGGGGTGGGAAGAGCTGTATCCAGGGGCTGCCACTAACTGTGTCCCCTTGTGACCTCCCATCCCCTCCTGACAGATAAAGGCACAGTGAGGAAACAGTGCTCACTGCCAACGCTTGGGGAAATGCTTTACTGCTGAGCTACAGCGCTAGCCTTGCACAAATGGCCTTTAAACCTCATTGTTAGAATAGTTCCACAGACATTTGAACTCCCAGAGCTGCCAGGACAAATAATTAGAGACAAAGTTGCACAAAGAACCTGTACCATCAGCTGGCTACACTGTTCTCCCTCTCCTCCATTGCACAACCAGTCCAGGAACTCACCATCCTCTGCAGTGTTCAGCTTGAGGCTCTTGCCCTTGAAACTCAGCTGTCCCCCGGCCACCTGGGTTTTGGCCAGGGTCTCTGCCAGCTTGGTGATGTCTTCAGAGGCCATGCTGGCCACAACAGTGGGCACCCCTGGAGCTCTGCAAACTGAGGAGACCAAAATAGGGTTTAAAAAGGCATCTCCTGGGACCCCTGGCTGGGGAGGGTCAGGATAAGACATCAGCCACCTTTGCTGCCCTCACCATGGAGAACTCAAGAGCTAAAGCACTGGGAGAAATGAAAATGGCACAGCGGAGGAGTAGCTCTAGAAAGGCTGAGAAGGTTGCAAGAAAGCAGTGAAATCATCTTTAGCCCCTGATGAGTTTCAGCTCACTGTAAGACCTCCTCTATCAAACTGCCCTGGGAGGCTGAGGTAGGCAGAGAGTTGTGAGTTCAAGGCCGGCTTGGGCTACAATGTGAGCACAAGGCCGGCCTGAACTACATAGTGTGACCCTGTCTCAAAAAACTAGGGCCGGGAGTTTGGCTCAGTGGCTTAAGCACCTGCCTGGCAGGCGCAAGGTTGTGAGTTCAATACCCGGTGCCAAAAACAAACAAACAAACAAACAAAAAAACTGCCCTGGGAGGACACCCAGCTAAACAACCCCAAACATCCACTTCCTGGCCCCCTTGTGAGTAGGAGGCCAAGTCCCAGGCCAATGGCCCCAAGCACACACCTGCCTGATCACCTGGGCAGCTCTCTGTTTGAGGGCCCCATTCCTCAAACAGGACAGAGATGGCTAACGGGTCTAGGTCATCCATTCCAGGGTCTGCCCTGCTGCCCCTGTTGACATGACTCTGGGGCTGGGGCACAGGGCTTGGCCCACTGCACATCTGGTATTAACCCAAGAGACGGCAGGCCATGGTGGCCCCTCAGGGGTTCCTAGGAGACCAGAATCTCTACGTCACAGCAGCCACCATCACAATGGGCCCCAGTATGGAAAAACAAACTTTTTTCACTATACTCTCGTAATACAGTTCTGGTGGCAGATGTATATGAGTTCCTCCATGCGTACCAAGCAAGCAATTCATTCCACAATGCACACCACTGGTGTCTTCCAATTCAATACTGACTCTGACACTATCTACCTGGACAGTGTCAGATCCCATAGGTTGAGGGTACAGTCCCACAAAATTGAGCCCCACTTCCAAAGCCAATGCAAGCCTCAGGTTGGTTTACCTACACATCAGACCCAGTGGTTATAAACTAGGGCTCCCATAACACACACACACACACACACACCCATTCAGTTTGCTGGAGTAGCTCACACAATTCAGGGAAATACACTTACTGTTACAGAAAGGGTATTTTAAAGGATACAAATGAACAGCCAGATAAAAAGATACATAGGGTAAAGGGCTGGAGGGAAGGCTGAGAGCTTCCACCCACTCACTGGACCTGCAACCTCCAAGAACCCACTCATTCAGCTGTCTGAGCTCTCCAATCTCTTGTCTTTGGGGTTTTAGGAAGGTTTCCTCATGTAGATATGGTTGGTTAAATCAGTGGCTACTGGTGATCAACTTAACCCTCGGCCTCTCTCCAGAGTTTGCAGTGCAGGGGCTGAAAGTCCCCACCCTCTAATGCTGCCTGAGTCCTTTTGGTGACCAGTCCCCCATCCTGAAGCCACCTAAGGGCCGCCCATCAGCAACCGATTCATTAGCATACAAAAAGGACACAGCATTTTAGAGTTTTTGGAGCTCAGTGCCAGGAAGCTGTTGACAATACTGTACAGAGATACCTCAGGGGTCTGTCCAATGGCTCTAAATCCATTTTTTTTTTTTTTGAGGCAGGGTCTCACTATTTAGTTCAGGCTGCCCTCAAACTCACAGTGATCCCCCTGCCTCAGCCTCCCCAGTACTGGAATTACAACTGTGCACCACCACAGCCAGCACAAACTTTCTACAGGTGGAACAGTAACATTTGAAAAAAAAAATCTATCAGTGTTCTGTTTTGCTCAACAGTGAACTGAAAATCCAACTTTAAAGAATCTGTACGGGACAAGAATGAGTCACATGTCACATCTTGCTAAGGACATAAAAGGGTGATGTTTCAGTCTACACATGCCACTCATGCCCAGACAACATATACTGCTGGTGTTAATGTGCTAAAACATTCGTCATTGTGCTTTTCTTTTCGTACTTTGTTTGCATAAAATACTGTAACCAGGGCTCCAAAAAAAGTTAGTGATATCGCAATAAAGCTGGGAGGAAGGGGCTGGAGGTGTAGCTCAGCGGCAGAGGGCTCACCTAGCATTCATTCACAAGACCCTGGGTCTACACCCTACTGCCACAGGGAAAGGAAAAAAAAAAAGCTAAGAGAAAGACCATGAGAACCACAATAAAGTTAAAGAAATCACTGTGAAACATGTTAAAGTCTTGGAAAAAAAATTTATAAGTGTAACTTTGGGGCCTCAGAAGAAACTATTTGGTTTTCCATTACTTCTTAAGGGAAATATATGTTCAGTTCTCAAACTTACATCACGAATTTGGAACGAAGTGAGTTCAACAACCAAGGTATCACTGCATATGCTCCAACAATACTGCTGCTCCTGCCCTGGAGCTCAGCACGGAGCAGCATGGACAAGTCCACTCCCCCAAACAGGAAACCACAGGCAATCAGGGAGACCAAGGAAGAGTGACACAGGAAACCAAGACAGAGGGTGCTATGGAAAGGCATCCTTGTGATAAGCCTTCATCCTCCTACACCTCTCAGACTTTCTCTGGGCTCAGAGTCAGCTTCTCAACCCTTCTCCTATTCTTACCAATTATTGTCCTGCTTTGTCTATGCCTGCATGTCCTTACCAATAAGCCTGAATTATTCTTCTGGGAAAGGCATCTGGCGTTTACTCAACAAAACATTTATTATACTGAGTATTACAATGTACTGGATATTGTTCCAAGTACCTGGAGAACAGCCGGAAATGAAACAAAAATCCTGTCCAGTTTAATGCTCTTCCAGCTGAGCTATCTCAGCCACCTAAAAATCCTGTCTTCTTTTTGTTTTTGTTTTATTCTGTTGTTTTTGCAACAGGGTCCTGTTATGTAATCCAGGCCTGGTAATGTAGCCCAGAGTGGCCTCAAACTCCAGTCTAGCCTCACCCTCCTAACTGCTGTGATTACAGGCATGCACCACCATGCCCTGCCTGTGTTCTTGAAGTATATGCTCTATACAAAGTATTTAGCCTGTCATGGTTGGGTATAGTGGTAATACTTATTATCCCAGAACAATGAGTCAGGATTGGAAGTTCTAGCTCACTTCAGGCAACCAGGAAAGAACCCATTTCAGAAAGGGCTGGGGATGTAGCTCAGTGTGGTAGCCCTAAATATTTGATCCCCAGTACTGTACCACAGCCAAAAATAAATAAATAAATAAATAAATAAAATATATATATGTTAAAGTAATATTTAAAAAGGAAAGAGCATACGAAGGGCTTCGTTTTTTCTGTGGGGGGAGGGTGTTGCAATTTAAAGTAGAATAATTTAAAAAGGTATTATTAGGAAAGAATCAAATAAAACCTAAAGGTTTTCAAGTACTGGGCCATGCAAACACCTGGGGGAACAGCATGTCTAGAAAGGGAACAGAATACACACAAACTTCTGGGGGAAGATGAGAATGGAGGAGGAGCAAAGAGGCCTGTGGGAACCTAGAGACGGCAGGAGAATGGAAGCAGGGGATAAGCAAAGAGAAATAACGAGGGGTTCCAGTCACAAAAGCCATTTTAAGAACCCTAGTTTTCCACTCTCTCTGAGTCTCAAAGAGCTGCTAGAAGGTTTCTAGCAAAAGACAAACATGCTCTGACCTGTGTCTCCACAGGATCAACACCTGCTGCAGAGGGCTTCCCACTTAAAGGGCGCTCAAAGAATGCAGGATAGAAGTGAATAAAAATTAATCTGGAACCAAATCACCTATTGGACCTCTGAGATGGGACAAATTTGAGGCTAGAAAAAATGGTGATGGTGGTCTAGATGGAATAGGGACAAAAAATTTCCCAGTTACATGAGGTGAGCGCACACACACGCACACACACCCTTTCCCATTCACTTCAAAGACTAAGAAGCCAAAACAGATGAAGTGATTTGTCCAAAGTCAGCAAACAGCCGGCGACAAATGGTTAATACAGGAACATCTTCTCCCTCTGGCCGGCCGCGTGGGAGACGTCCCTCAGTGCAGATCCAGCGATCTGGGGAGGCGTCAACAGTGACTCAAGCCTATCCCGGGGACAGCGGCGGTGCCCGCGGGGCCCCAGCAGGCGTGGGCCGAGAGGAGAGGGAGAGGAGGCGGTGGCGGCGGCGGTGGCGGCGTCACGCGGGATCAGAGGCAGCGCAGGACAGGAGCGGGGAGCCCCGCCCGGGCTCCCTGAGGACTCGCACCGCCTCCAGGTGACACCGACGCCTATGCTGAGACGCCACTGCTGGCAGCTCCGGGCTGGGCGGCGCGGGGGCGTCAAGCTTCCTCTCGAAGCCTCAGTTTCCCCACTTGTAAAAGGACCAGAGATTCCCCCCAGCACGCCGCTCTCCCGCGCCCGCCCCGCGTTCGGCAGTCGAAAGCGCGCGGGAGAAGCCGACGGGTGCGCGGCAGGGCCAGCGGCGCCACACCTTCGCCACCTGTCCCAGCCGCTCCGCCCCGGCAGGTGACGGGGAGCGGACAGGGACCCCGGCCCTACCGTGAACTGGCGGCGCCGCCGCGTGGGGCGATCCACGCGCGCGTCAGTCGGGCGGGAGGGACGCAGATCTCTGGTCAGGTCAGGTCCAGCCGGGTCGCCGCCCCGGGTTCAGCGATCCCGGTGCCCAGCCCGCCCGCCTGTCCGATCTCCGGGGTCCCTCGTCACTCGCGTCACCTACACCACCTGCTCTCGGCAGAGCAGCAGATGATGGCGGAGGAGGAGGATTTTGAAAGCCGGCAGTTTCTTTCCTTTGATTTGATTTGTTCGAGCCCGAGCCGGCTTCCCTCCGGCCGACGCGCGGAGCTCATTGGGTAAAGAAGTCCAGTTCTCCCGCGCACGCGCAACAGGGCGCGGCGAGGTGCGCGCCGCAAACTCCCAGTCCCATAGTACGTCGCGTCCGGAGCGCACCGCCTTCCTCTCCGCCCGCACGCTGGTTTTCTGGCTCTTTCTAGCGGACACAGCTGGGCGGTGCTTAACTAGCGAGCCAGAAAACTACGACTCCCTATAGGTCTTGCGCCTGATCGACCACACCCTCCCGGAAAGGTTTCCGTTCCAGTTCTCCAAACTTTATTGACAGTGGTTGCTGTTAGAGGCTTGCTGCGGGGTCTCTTCTGCACAAAACAGTGATCCATTTCCAGAAAGTATCCCCCCCACTCCCTTTTTTTTGTCCCATGATATTGAAAGGCTATGTGAAGGCTCCTACAGAAATAGCCACAGTTCATTCGATAATAAAAAACGAGAGAGACCAGGGATTTAACTCAGTGGGGCGGCATCTGCCTGGCAAGCGTGAGGTCCTGAGTTCGATTCCTGATCCCCTCCCCGCCACAAAAAAAAAAAAAAAAAAGTAACTATAGTACAGAGACTCTGCAGACACTACCTTAAGGAAGCGGCCCGTGTTAACATTAATAACAAGACAGAGTGACACCCTTCACTGAAAAAGAAACAGGGTCATCTCCCACGCAGAAATGCATAAAATCAGTTATGAGGAAACTTAGGCGAAAACCAAGCTGAGGGACCTGCCCTTCAATAACGAAGTCTGTGCTCTTGCAGCAATGTCTGTGTAATGACAAAAGCTGGAGACCCACTGTTGATGACAGGAGATGGAACATGAGCTGGGGAGTAGCTCAGTGTTGGAAAGCTTGCTTAGCATGTTCAAGGCCCTGGATTCGATCCCCACCTCCTCAAATAAAGATGAAATGTCGTGACAACGAAGTGCAATATATAGCCCTGAATTGGCTACTGGATGGGGGTGTTATAAAACACAATATTGAAAGAATTATCAAAATTTGACTGCATGTCAGATTATAGATTGCATCAATGTTAAACTCATTTATTTTGATCGTGGTTCTGGTGATGTAAGTGTGATACTGTAAGAAATATTTGGTCTTTTAGCCAGGCATCACGCATACCTGTAGTCCCAGCACTCTAAAAGACTAAGGCAGAAGGATCTCATTTTTTAACCCAGCCTTTGGCAACTTAGTGATTTAGCAACAACCTGTTTGATAATAAAAAATGGGCTCTGACCAGGTATGGTGGCACACGCCTGTAATCCCAGCACTTGAGAGGCTGAGGCTGGAGGATCATTGCAAGTTCAAGACCAGCCTAGACTACAAAGTGAGCTCAACACCAGCCTGAACTGCATAGTCAGATCCTGTCTCATAAAGACCAAAAAAAAAAAAGGGGGGCCCTGGCACAGGCCTGTAATTCTGGTATTTGGGAGGCTGAAGCAGGAGGATTGTCTTGAGTTGAAGGCCAGCCAGAACTATATATTGAGGTCAAGGTCAACCTGAACTATATAAGGAAACCTTCTCAAAAGAAGAAAAATAAAAGCCCTGGGATGTAGCTCGGTGTAAAAACTCTGGGTTCAATCCCCAGTACTGGAAAAAAAATTTGGTGTGTGGGAAAAACCCACACACTTCTGGGGTCACAGAAGTATTCTGTGGCTGGGGATATCACTCAGTGGCACAGCACCTGTTTGACATGAGGTCCTGAGTTCCATTTCTTTTTTTTTTTTTTTTTTTTGCAGCACCGGGGATCAAACTGACAGCCTCACGCCTGCCAGACAGGTGCTTAAACCACTGAGCCAAACTCCCAGCCCTGGGTTTTTTGAGGCAGGGTCGCACTACGTAGCTCAGGCCAGCCTTGTGCTTGCGTTGTAGCCCAAGCCAGCCTTGGACTCACAACGCTCCTCCTACCTCAGCCTCCCGAGTGCTGGGATTAAAGGCGTGCGCCACCACGCCCAGCTTGAGTTCAATTTCTGCTATCCAAAAAAAGTATTTTGTTGAATGAGAGAATAGACAAAGAATTCCTGTTTTTTCCTCTGCATCCTCAGAATAAGAGACTCCCCTTCTCCTTAGTAAAAAATTCTAAAAAAAAAAAAAATTAGGGGCAAAGCATATGCTATCTGCAATTTGCTCTCAAATGGTTTTTTAAATATATGTGTATATATCAATAAAAATTTTTGCAATAGGATCTTGCTAAGTAATTTAGGCTGGCCTTGAACTCATGGTGCTTCTCTGTTGGGACATAATTATAATGTAGGAACACATTTAGAAGATAGCAAACTTACAGATATTTCATGGTCAAGTAGAAGTCTCTGACCAAGTTTCTGTTTTGCTTCTTCTGCTGAATTCAACTGACCTTGACAGCGTCTACAGCCCAGCTGCAGACCTCTGATGGGCACTGAGTCAGGGTAATTGTCTGTACCTTAAGGCACCCTGGGCTGATTCAAGGGCCCCGCCCCAGAATGGTCCGGTATTATGGCCATGCCTTTAACTGCTCATTCTGTAAGGGCCCCCCACCTTGTTCCTAGAGTGTTTCTATATTATGATAAACAATTCCTTTATTTCAAGACTAGCCTGCCTGTCAATATATGACTCAATGTATGTAACCAATTGTGTAACATTTTGTTACTTGCTTTGTACCTTCCACTTCTAACTTCTATATAAACTAAATTCTTCCTAAATTCAGCGCTGTTGCCTTTGAGGAATTATCCCACAACCGCCACTAGTGTGAAGATCTAATGGTACACTGGTATAAAGATTAAATGCTGCCTTCTTTTCTCCTCATTTTGGTTTGGTTTGGTTTGGTTTGGCTTAGCTTGGCTTGGGAATTTTCCTGCAACACTCCTGCCTCAGCCTGCCAAGTGCTGGGATTATAGGTGTGCACCATCATGCCTGGCAAAATGAAGTTTTTTAAAATGTATGTGTGGCCTGGTATGGTGATACATGCTTGTAATCTCAGCTCTCTGGGAGGCTGAAGCAAGAGGATCACAAATTCAAGCCCAGCCTAGACAAATTAGCAAGACTCTGTCTCAAAATAAAAAAATAAAAAGGGCTGGCTGGGGATGTAGCTCAGTGTGAAGGGGGGTGTTCAATCACCAGTAACACACACACACACACACACACACACACACACACACGGCTTTTCTCCTTTTATACAAAGAACTTTTTTTTTTTAAGAGTAGGAAAATTTATTGGGGAAAAGGAATGAGGAACAGAAATAACTCCTGAGAGATGAGGGGGTCCCAAATGGGTAGCCCTATACAAATAACATGTATGACTTATAAATGCTTCAACCAATATAAAACAAGATACGGGAGTACATAAATGAACAGGGCCCCAATCCCTCAACTCTGGCACCCAGAGATTATCGCTGTCAACATACGCAGCCTTGCCGGGCGTGGTGGCGCACGCCTTTAATCCCAGCACTCCGGAGGCTGAGGTAGGAGGAGTGTTGTGAGTTTGAGGCTGACTTGGGCTACAACATGAGCGCAAAACTACATAGTGCGACCCTGTCTCAAAAAACTAGGGCTGAAGCCGGGCGTGGTGGCGCACGCCTTTAATCCCAGCACTCAGGAGGCTGAGGTAGGAGGAGTGTTGTGAGTTCAAGGCTGGCTTGGGCTACAGTGTGAGCGCAAGGCCAGCCTGAGCTACATAGTGTGACCCTGCCTCAAAAACTAGGGCTGGGAGTTTGGCTCAGTGGCTTAAGCGCCTGTCTGGCAGGTGTGAGGCTGTGAGTTCGATCCCCAGTGCAGGAAAAAAAAAAAAAAAAAAAATTAGGGCTGG
>RJWM01035058.1:0-19219 GCA_004363535.1 Dasyprocta punctata | reverse complement strand
AAAAAAAATGCAGAAAATCAATACGTTGCGACTTCAGCAAAGCAATTTTTTGGGCTTTGTGAACGCATATATTGAAAAGCAGGGTGACTAAGCTTCGGTTTTATAATGAAAACTCCTGTGCCTCCGGTAAACTTCTGAGTCCTGGGAACACGTGGACATTCACACCCCCACCCCCACACATTGCAAGGTGCAGTGATTCCTTGCTTGTCTCACTTAAAAAAAAAAAAACTTCTCCCTTGGCAGTGTCACGTAAACCCTGTAGGCTTCCCAAACAGCCCCACACACGCCTACATCCCACACAGTGTATCTCACCGCTAAGGAGCTGCGGAGGAAACACCGCATTTGGATTCTGGTTCCTCTCCTCACTGTGCAAGCTTGGGAAATGGACTTTCCTTTTGTGAGCCTCAGCAGGTATCTTAAAACTAAAAAGATCTGCTTAGAGCTTCAGGTCTAATTAGGTAAATGGATCTCATCCAACTTACACTGGCTAAGTGCTCTGCGAGCTGAGAAGGAGGGTTACTGAATGTTCATGACATCTCAAAATTTTCTTTTTAGCTTGGGGATCCCTCTGATGGTGGATGAGATAAATATCTGCAATATTTCGTGCCATTTAGAATGATTCTCTTATCAACCATTAGTGTCCATCCTAATGAGATAGGTACTTATGAGGCAGACATTATGCCACACCAGTAAGTTATTAAATGATACCCTCATGCCAAATAAAGCCAAATGACCCCAAATAATAATCTGAGTTGTGTGAAGAGGAAACACACACAAGCAAAAGTTGGATTATAGCACTGCACTTGAGGTTTATTTACAAAAGCAAATTTAAAATATTCTATACTATGACCACTAAGGATCACGCCCTGGATACACCTGATATTCACACTGGACACACCTGCTTTGTCTCCCCGACCTGCCTGAATTATTTCAGTCATTCCTCATGCACCAGACCCATCTGGTCACGCACAAAGTCCAAGTGAAATTAGAAGCACATTTCCTCTGGACCTTGCTGACCTCGTTGCTTCAGTTCCCAGATGCTTCTCCCTCAAATTCTGATGGGGAGCTTTTCACCTCATATGCTAGGTGGTCTTTATTTCTACCTACGTTTAGTTTCCCCCAAAGAGGAGGAAACTGTGCCTATCTTGCATAATGCAGCCTTGCCCCCTGGGGTGCTCAGTGAGGCTCTGTTGAAGGAGTGGGCTTTCGTTTCACATAGTCAATTTAGAAGATTCACCACCTGCTTGGAGAGTCTAAATCAGAAATTGTCTTATCATCCTTTATTGAATAAATGTCTCTTCTCAAGCGATCATCAATCAGAAAAATGAACCATCATGCAACATTTCAGTATGATACTGAATTTCAACGCTATTTATAGAGTCATGTCTCTGCTAATCCATATAGATTCAATGAAAATAAACATATCGATTATCTTTAAGAAAAAACTACTAAACCATTCTGCAACAGCAGTCAGCCACTTTCAAAGCCGATTTACTGACACTCTCAGAATGTAAATTTATATTTAAATTAAGGATAACAAATGCAAACGCCTGCAGGAGCAGGTAGAAAGCGCAGAGGAAAGTGGACCCGGGGTCTCTCTGGGGCTGGGAGAACAAAGGTGGGGTGGGACAGCTGCTCCATGGCTCTGGAAAGCAGACACCAAGGACAGTGGCACCCAGCGACACCATGATGGCAGACCAGCACTAGCAAGACCTCTGCATTACCCACAAACATCTGGAGATCTAGATTCTAATGGAAAATCTCCCCATTCAAAAGTACTAGGTCCTAACCAAGACATGTGCTATGCAGAACCACTGGTCTTCTCCGTTGGCCATCACTAACTTAAGCCTTTTGTTTCGACAAAACAGAGGGCAAAGAAATGGTACTTTTGGGCCGAGGGTGTAGCTCAGTGGTAGAGCCCTTGCCTGCCATGCTCCACCACACACACACACACACACACACACACACACACAGAGACACACTCTTTTTATTATTTAGATATTATTGTGTATTTTTTTTAAATCACATTAATTTATGCTTCTGTATTTTTTTTTTTTTTTTTTTTGTGGCACCGGGGATTGAACTCACAACTTCACACCTGTCAGACAGGTGCTTAAGTCAATGAGCCAAACTTCCAGCCCTGGTTTTTTGAGGCAGGGTCGCACTGTGTAGCTCAGGTCGGCCTTGTGCTCGCGTTGTAGCCCAAGCAGGCCTCGAACTCACAACGCTTCTCCTACCTCAGCCTCCCAAGTGCTGGGATTAAAGGCGTGCGCCACCACGCCCGGCTTATGTTTTTGTATTTTAACAACAACCCATTAACTTTTAGGATAAGAGAATACAGGGAGAAATTTACCTAGCATAAAAAAAGAAACAATTTTCAGTGAACATCCCTTCACTAGCCCTTGATATACCATCAAACTATCAAAAACGTGTGCTTTTATGCAGAACAAAATCTCTTGAAATTTTTTACTTTTTATGGTATACTAACATTACATTGAATAGTTCTACGTTTTGTTATGAAAAACAATTTTTCCCCCATGAGTAAATACTTAAAGCTTTTAGAGTAAAAAAGGTTTTTAAAAAATGTGTGGCTATTTTTTTTCCCTAAAAATTGCTACTGAATTAAATTAGCCCTTGAAAGCCAAATAAAGGCTTTCAGTCTTCAACTGATCTCTTATTTTTTAAAGATCATTTTTGAATTTAAAATTGCAATTACTGGACCTCTCATTCCCATTAAGAAAGTCTCACGATTTTCAGGCACGCTATAGTTCAATTTCGTTTCTATTAGACTCCTGTGACCTTCAAGCCAGGAACTGACAATCATATCTTAATACAAACGAACCTGAAAACAGCCAGCTTCCTGAGGATGCCTGCGATTTGATCAATTCCCAGGGTGACAGCAAAGCTGCCTTCTCCTACTCAGAAACTTGGAAATATACAAAAGAAGTCGAGGCACGGCCTCTCCCTGTCTTTCCCCCCCTTCCCTCCTCCCTCCTTCCTTCCTTGCCCCTCTCTCTTTATAGCCTTTTTGAAATTCTGAAAAGCACAGTGACGACAAGTGCAAAACAAAGCAGAGGAAACTTGGTTTTTCCTGGACTGAGACCCATCTGCTGAATGAGTCCCCAGTGAGAGGGGGAAATTCAATCTCCTGTGCAGCTCAGGCAGACTCCAGACCTGCGCGCGGTCCCCCAGACCCCCACGCCCAGCAGCTGCCTCTGGAAAAGCTCAGAGACAGAGCAGGACCCTTGTGTTCCACATACATTAGGAAAACCTTCTCCTCCTCACCTATGGCTTTCTCAAAAATAATAATAATAATATTATTATTATTAAATTAAAATTTTTGAAACAAAAAGGGCTGAATGAAAATTAGTCAAGGAAGGGCTGGGAGTTTGGCTAAGAAGCGAGGTTGTAAGCTCAATTTCTGGTGCCACAAAAAAAAAAAAAAAAAGAAAGAAAATTAGTCAAGGCTAATTTTTAAACCAATTTAAAATTTAAAACCATTGGGTTTATGGGAGAATTTTTGAAAAATTATATCAAAAACTGTTTATCAATAGTATTGGGGTTTTGCTGAAGTGTTAAGCCAGAGGCCCTGCCCTAAGCAAGGGAAAAAGAGAGAGGAGAGAAAGAGAGAGGACACTGACACCGACATTTGTTCTCTCTCTGCCTTCTAATTTGGTTGACATTATCTCCTGCTTTGATCTGATCTTTTGATTTTGGTGACATAACTATAGAAATGTCCTCTTTCCCCAGAGCTTTAATTTTCTTGGCTAGCTTTGGTTACTTGAAAACAATATTTAGCTATTATTCAACTCTTGATGTTTAAGATACTTGCAAACCAGTAAGGGTTTTAAAAGGAAAACATCAAAATACTTCTAGTTTATGACCAAATTTAAACTTATCTAAATCTAAGGAAAAAATAACTCTCATAGCACAACTCCAATTCAGAACCAGTTGTATAGAAATACATTTTATATATAAATTCAGTGTACTATGTGAAATCAAATTTGGTTTAAACTTGTCACAACCTTGAACAGTTGATCAACTGGTTTAATTTCACTGGATCTGAAATTATGATTTTCAAATTAATGTCATACCTCATTGGGCATGCATCTTTAGAAAGAATTTTCACACTAAAATATACCAAAAAGAAAAAAACTTATCTATATTTATTTGATGGGTCTGAATCTCGAGAATTACAGAAAATAGTTGTGGTCTTTGTTTTATATACATAAATGGAAGCCAAGTATATTTTTGACTCCGTAGATTTATTATCTGTATATTTTCGTATTTTAAACATAAAGCAAATAACTCAGCTCGGAGTGAACTAGCACATAATCATATAAAATGCAAACAGAAGTCCAATATAAAAAAAGGAATCCAATGGAGCATACGCTTTATTAAAAAAATGGTAAGCCCATTATTAGATATGTAAATGTTTATTCAGATAAATGAATAACTACACACAATAAAAAATTTCCCTGAAATTATGATATACGAATTTGCCTCAGGTGAAAATTATTAACCTGTTAGAAGAAGACCTTTGCTCTTCTAACAGGAAGCCCAGGGCAAGATTTTCAAATGACCCTTTCTAACCTGAGCCTTGTCTATGACATCTAAGTCTGTGAATGAGAAGCAACACAGCGGGTCTCGCACTGGGAAGAATGAAGCGTGTGAGACTCTGGGTTGCCTGAAATCCACAGGGACCCCCATTGAGCCCAGCCGATCTCTGGGCTGTAACTGGCACCCAGATGGTAGCTGAGGAGGAGGTAACTCTCCCGAGAGTTGCACTGGTCTGTGATTTCCGGAGAGTACTCCAAACACCACAGCAACATCTGGAATTCCCATTGACCAGATCCTAAACCGTCTTTCAGAACCCATGGAAAGAAGCAGATTCAAAGTCTTTTCAGAGACAGAAACAGGCTGAGGCAAAAATCAGAGATAGAGAAGACATAATTACAGGACAGAGGGAGAGAAGCGAAGGCCAACCCACACCTGAAGCTCACCGGGCAAACATAAGAAAACCCGTGGTGGATCAGCAGGGCAGGAAGTTAAGTAACGCATCCCCTTGGACCTGTTACACACCCATCATTCAGGCCAACGACTGAACAATTTTCAGCAAAATCACCTCTTTGCTTAAGTAAGTACTGCCCTGGAGCAAGTGGTAATGCACTGGCTTTGTTGTTCCGGTTTTGTATCTAGTTTAACTAATTCAGTAGACAGCACCTGAGCCAGCTACACTAATTCAAAGAGTGTCAGCAGCCCAGCTGCACCAACAAGTTCCTTCCTCCCAGCCCACGAGCCACAATTTCCTTTTCAGAGACAACCACTGTTAATCCTTTCACACGTGTTGTTTGCAACTATAACCAAGTGTTTGCATTTCCTTCCTTTTTTGTAAAAATAAAAATCATACAGAGTTCGACACAGGGTCTGCAGCCTGCCCTTTCATTCGTTTCCCTGGAGGACCATTTCCCATCGACACCGCTGGAGTGGTTCTAGGTGTTTCAGAGAGCATATTGCATTTCCACGTGGTCTCCCCAAACCATGCATTGGACCAGACTCCTACGGACAGCACACTTAACAGACCTTTCCTCCAGGGTTTGCTGCTAAAGCTTCAATGAGGAGTTATTGTTTGTGCTTAAATTTCTAATTATCATTTAACTTAATGAAAGTTGAAAGAAATCTTACAGCTACCAAGCAAATAGTGTTTGGAGAAACACAAGGAAGATGCTCCCAGCCCTTGTGCCTGTATCCACAGGCCTAGTTTGTTTCTGTTGTTGGAGGAAACATCAGTTGAACAATTGAGGAAGTGTGGAACAATAACCAAAGATCATGCGCAGGGACCAGTGTCTTGGCGTACATTCCTCAGCCAGGGAATCAATTTGGACTTAACAAACCAGCCTCATGCTAAAAGCAATATATTTGTGACCTGTCAATTGGAAAACTTCTGACAGCAGCAGGAATGACATCCTAAAGTATGAGCTATGTTTTAGACTTCAGAAAAGGGTAGCAGATGATTAGCAAATTTAAGAAAAATGGGTTTAGGCATTATTAGAAAGTTCATTATATTCTACAGTATTCTCAGATTTTCAAATACAGGAACTGTACCCATCCATCTTCTCTGGAACAAACTAGCAAATCCAGGCTCTGTACTCGTGCATGCTGTCTGCCTCCAGAGCTCAGAGGAGATAGCTCCTCTCAGGACAGAAATGCTTTCAGCAGCCCAAGAGCTATCAGGATATCTACATGGGGAAAAATACCAGCGGGCTGGCTCGTCATGAAGTTAGAGCAGCTTCCTTACTACGCTGACTTTCAGTGTCAGAGATGGCTTCTCATTCCTCCTGGACAAGCAATTCTCCATTTTCTGTTTGTTGTTACTGTCGTTTTGTTTCAAACTCATGGGTTTAAATTAAAACATGAGAGGGTGGCCCTAAAACAGGATCAGCTATTGTTTAAGTGTCTACTTGCCTTATAATTGCACTAATCACCAAGAGGGAGACTGCAAAGTATTTCCTCCGGAAGGGGCCACTTTCCTTCTGTCGTTGGTGCATTTCTCCACCGCACTTGTTACAGCAACGGCACAGACAGAAGAAATATCCCACCACTGGCATCAGAATAATGAACAGCAGGCCCAGGACAGCACAAATGATAATGCCAATTTCATAGTAGGCAACCTGCAGTTCGAAAAAGAGAAATAGGACATCCTGTCACATGAAACAGGAAGTAGAACATTCCACAGTGCACACATTTCACATTTTTAACCTAGTCACCATCATGAGCTGAATCAAGGTGTGTGTATATTTTTCCATTTCAAAGCTCCTTCCTGAAACAGAGGGAACAGAAAATTGAGTTATCAGAATAATGGACCAAGTGATCACTATCTCCCTTTCAATTTCGAGGAGGAGATCCAGGTATAAGATTTAGCAAAAAGTGGTATAAGTTCAACCCCAAAGGTGGTTTGTGTTTTCCAAATGGTTTAATAAATCTGAGAATGAATACTGGTACAATGAATGAGCTCCCTATAGGGTGCTTTATACCAGAAAGATAGGGCAAGTAGAAGTCACTAAAGATTTGAAGTGATCCTGGTTGGTTCAATTACAGAGGAATTCATAGATACCAAAGAATCTAGGAGGTATATAAATTTATTTTTTAACTTTTTTTAAGAGCAGAATATATTTATTGAGAGAAAGAAAGCTTTTGTCCAAGAGAGACAGACAGAAGGGGTCCCAAGTGGGTAGTCCCATAAATTTAGAAGAAAGGCTCAGATATTCCGAGTCTAACAGTAAAACACAGACCACTTACTGTTTGCATTCATACACTGGGAATAATAGTATGGATCTTGTCGGGTCATTGTGAAAATTCAAGATGATGTATGATTACAGAGACTGCCTGAGTACCAGGCACAGTGCAAATAATAAATGGCACTTCTTATGCTGTGGCATGACCAACAAAGTAATGGATTACACAGCTCATGGCTCCTACAAGGCCTGCATTCCCAGTGGGCAGCACCACTTTTAGATACAATCATGGGGCCTAAACATATTTTTCTTATTACTATTGGCTTTATTCTGAGGTAAATGAAAATTAGCGCAACTGGATAATGAAACTTGACCTTGTTCCAATCCTCGCATGCTCTTACTCACATTTCCAAAAGACTAAAGAAAATCACAGGTTGGCAGTTGGCAACTAATGAACAAGCTAGACAGCAATGGCTGCCGAAATCAGGCTGAGCAAAATAAAACAGGACACAAACAGTCTTGGTCCTGCAGTCAAGCACTGAGATAAGAGCTTGTGTCTGACTCCCTATTTACCTCCATCTCGCCCTTGTCTTTCCCCGTAATCAGGTGAAGTATGTCTGCTTTCATTATCATGAGTTTGGGGTGTGCAAAGATCAGGCTGGGACAGCTGCCCCCTCCAGCCTGTCCCTTCTGTAATGTGTTAGGAACTGCATGCAGGCAAGTGACTCAGTAACAAACATAACTCCAGGAAATAATGACCTTTGACTGTAAGAATGGCAGAACTGACAAGCATCTCTAGACCGCGTGACCAGGGTGAGACACACATCATCCAGCCCACCTATTGGGGGAAGGTGCCCGCCAGCCTGCGATGACCCATTGCTTGTTACAGGAAGGCCCCTGCCAGTGAGCCACCAACATCTGTATAAGTCGCCCCCAAATCAGCTTGCTAGCAAGATGGGCTGGTGACAAGTCGCCCATCTCCTAGTTTAACTGGCCTTAGAATAAAGTCCCTCTCCTTGCCGCAGCACCTTGCCTCTCAGTTGGTCTGCTGGGTAGCGAGCAGATGGGGGCTTGGGTTCAGCAGCCTTCCGAGAGCCAAATGCAACGCCCCAAAGACAGCACTGCAACAGAAGTCAGTTACAGCCCAGCAAGGGGCTGCAGGCTCCCCAACCTGGAAAGTGTCCGTTAGCATGCACCCCATAAACACTGTGCGGGGCAGAGAACTATATGATCTAAGGGGAAAACAATGCTCACAGTAAGATTCGATAAACAGTGATGAAATCCATGAGCACATGCTCAACTATTAAACCAGGTGCATGGCACTTGAACGTTATCCACTTTGATATTAAGGTTAAAATGCTAAAATGAGGGGAAAGAGGCTGAACTTTGCTGCACACCTGTACGTTCACCCCTTTCCATGTCCACGAGAAGCCATCACCTGCTGATTTTATCCCTTCTTTGCGGACTAACTAGAGGCCTTAATTAGAGACCAACCCAGACACTCCAAACTTACATGCCTATGTATTTCCCTATCATTTCTCAGCAAATATTCCAAATTATTTACTACTTCTAAACAACTTAGAAACAGTTAATTTTAACCCCTCCTTTCTAACTCCAAGGAGACACTGAACCCAAAACCAGGAGAGAAGGGATACTGAAATGTTCACAATGCATTGAGTACAAATTTTATATCAGATACACAATCTTCCCAATGTTACCTTCTAAACATCACATGATCTCAGGAATAACAAGGTATCATTTTAAGAGCTGGCTTCAAGGCTGAAGTCTTCTCTGGGTCCGGTAGTATACAAATCTACTTTTTGATTATACCAAGATTTTGCAGCATTTTATAGATTATGTTGAAGATAAGGCCAGGAGAGGATTAAAGATGGTGACAGAAACAAAAATAAAATGGATAATTTAAAAAACCACAACAGGGAATAAAAGGATGTTCTGACAAAGGTGACATCATTAGCTGGCTTAAGACAAAGAACAGACAGCAAACACGAATTTTACCTTCAGAGCCAAGACTACATTTTCTGGCTGCGGAAGTCAAAGCAGTTGAGGAGTTTGTGTGTGGCAGAGGCAGCATGCATCAAGAAAACAGAAAAATTCACATGAGTAAGCAACCAGGATCAAGAGCATCACCACCCCACACAGAGACCCGCAGGCGACAGAAAGGCTGACACAAGACGGGCGGCCTGCACCTGAGTCTGCATTCAGGCAACAGTCTTTGGAGCAGTCAAATTCTAGAGTTTGCGCTTGATTCTTGAAAGGTTCTTAGCACGCTGGTCAGATATGGGAAGGAGAATTACAGGGGAAGTTCCAAATGTTTCACGCTCTAACCCTATGATCTGTATGTAACAGAGCCAGGGGCTACTGAGGTTCCCAGAGCCAAAGGCAACGTCTTCCAGTGTCACCTCTACGGTGAAATCTGATGGTGTCGGTCCCTTGCTCAAGAGTATCCCATGGATTCCCAGTGTTTTTAATGCCAATGTCTCAGTGTGGTTCTCTGTCGCCTGACCTGGACTTCATGCCCCCATTCTTCCTGACTATTCTAATGGTGTTTGTTCTCATCCTGTGAAATGTCCCCTCCTTACTCCGGGCTCCTCCACACACCCTCCTGACCTGGAACATAATCCCCACCCCTAGTGAAACTCCAGTCCCAGGGCAGGCGTCACCTCCTCCAGGAAGTCCGGGCGCTGCCCACCCCTCTTTCATCCCACACGGAGCCCTGCACTTTGACAGCACTTGCCCCGCTGATGGGCTCCCCCGTGGCCATCTCCTGTACCACATCACAGAGGAACAGCAAGACCCACAGCTGTCACCTCACCATTCCCTCCAATGCACCCAGCACAGGACCACAGCACTGGCACGCAACGCTGCCCAGTCAAACCCAGTAAACTGAAGGAGTAAAGGAGTGACAGCCGCGACCTCGCACCATGATTCCTGAGCGGCAGTCGGTGATGGGGGTCGTCTGTGATGGGACGCGCCAACCCACAGCAAATGGGAAAAACAAAGCAGATGCAATGAATTTTCCTTAAAGTTAACTGGTTCAACTCACGTGACTGTCTTTTTTGAGGAGAAAGAGTTGCTATGGTTTTTATAGCGGGTTTAAAATGTCCTTATCTGGCCCGCTCAGCTTGAGTTACCATCGTCCTCATCCCTGAGCACCGATGATCCATAGGCGATGTCTCTGCATGGCGTTGGGGGCCTCTAGGATGCCCCTTCCTCCTGCGTGAATGCGAGTGCACGTGCTCACGGGCAGCGTGTCGCCTCCCTCCGCGTGGTAGCTCTCACAGTCACACAGGTGAGATCCAAACACAGCAGATGCCTTGCGTGAGACACCTGACCTTTAGTAAGTACTGAATTGGTAGCCAATGGCCGTTGGAGCCCGTAAGGGCACCGAAAGCAGCAGGGACAAGTCCCAGGCTTGGACCCACCTCCAGTAGAAGCATGAAGGGAATAACAGAAATGGAATAAGAGGGAAGCAATGACCCAGCGAAATCTAGAGGACAGTGAACCAAGAGGAAGAGTGGAGATAAATGACCATGTGGAAAGGAATCCAGGGACCCATGACAAGGAAATGCACAGTTCTACTGACAGAGATCAGCAGAATGACCAAGGCAGCGGGTGGTGGGTGGCAGCTGAACAGCCTCCTTGAAAAGGTGAGCTGTGAGTTGTATTTATGGGTTATTGAGGGAAAGTAACTGTAAGTACAGTCTACCTGAGTTGCCCAAACCTGGCACTCTGTGATGGTAGGAACTAGGTACTATACTTTTATTTAACTGAGCAGCCACTGCTTGACAAGGTTAGGCTGCAAGACTTTCTCTGCTGGACCATGTGAGCTGAGTGACATTCTGTTGTCAACTTCTGTACACGGAGCCAGAAAGCAGAGGATCTGGGAAGGGGTTCACCCAATACTCTGTGGCATGGGCTGGGTATGGCATGGCTCACTATTGTATCTTGAGCCCATGACCTGTCACCCAGTGGGTAATAAATTGGTGAATACCACTGAGCTGTCCTTGTGACCTCTGGCTGAAAACCTCAGGTGGAGACAGAGCCCCCCTGTGAAGGCTAAATGAGTTACCATGTACTGGTCTTGTGGAAGGATGCCTGGAATCCAGCATGTGCTAAGTAAGTGGTGTGGCTACGCTTCCTACTTGAGAAAAGTAGGATTGTTAGAGTCATTTCTCAGATCTCTGTAGCTTCATCTGTCTGGTCTGCATTTTTCCTCCTGGGCCCTTAAGACCAAATACTAGTCCTTTCCTAGTCTGGCCTTCACCCAGTGTTCCATTGTCCAGACTGGAATCTGCCACAGGTTCTCTGAAATAGCAGGCCTGAATAAACACTCCTGAATGGGCCAGCCTGTGGAGCACCACGCTCCATACTCCATCCTTAGCAAACAGATGACTTAGTCACACTGGAGTGGAGGGCACCTTAGGACGCGACCACTTCTGCCCAGAGATAACAACTCGCTACACTACTCTATGGCTTAATACGTAAATTTCGTACCTCTGAGGCTGGGATACTCCTTGCAGACAGAGGATATGCCCAGCGGACCAGAATATCTCATATTTGAGACTTAAGGTGGTGCTTGTTGGTTTGGAGTTACACTGGTCTGGGTTTATCTTTTGGCCACTAGGTGACCTCAGGTAAGTGCCTTGGCGTCTTTGAGCACAGGATTTTCTTGCATCTGCTGTAGCAGCGACACCTTCTCGTTGGAGATGTGAGTTTGTGAGGATTAGGAACAATGAAGAGGTCCTAACCCAGGGCCTGCACGTGCAGACAAGCAATGGCGGCTCTTCCTGTCGCACTGAAGGTGAAACAGCTTGGGAACGCGCTGTGTGACGCAGGCGAGCAGCATGGTGGTTTGAGACTAGGTTTTCCAGCAGAAGCGAGGCTTCACTTCTCATTTGCCCTACCTGCCTTTAAGTCTAGCTGAAATACCAGGTCCACTGCAAAGACACTCCCCGCACGCATGAGGCACACTCCCTTCAGTCTTGCATTCCCATGGCGCTGCTGTCTCATCCCGATCAGGCGAGACTGGGTGGCTTCAACACACCCCAAGTTGTGGGCCAGGTTAGTTTCCCCTGCAGCCACCCTCCTTGGCTCATTGGTGGCCACCTTCTCACTGTCCCTTCAAAGGTCTCTCCGGTGTAACTGTCTGTGTCCTCGTTTACCCTTCTTAGAAGGACCACAGTCATAGTGGGTTAAGGCCCACTCTAATGACCTCGTTCACAACCCGACCCTTCTAAAATCCTGTGTCCAAACACAGCAACATTCATAGTTACTGGAGGTGAGGGCCTTAACATAGGAGCCTGTAATGTGTTTGCACGTGTCTTGGGCTCGGTCTCTCTTCTACCAACTGTGTGCTCTTAGGACAAAAGTCATGCTGTGACATGTTATACCTTCACCATGCATTGTTCCTAATGGGAACTCCAGAAATATCAACTAATAAAATACACTGCAGTAAGCAAAAGAGAGAAAGTATAAAAAAAAATTCAGGGAAGAGAAAGGATCAAGGACTTTAAAGTATAGTGGTACCTCGGTTCACAAACTTGATTCTTTCCATGATTCTGGCTGCAAGTCGAACTGGATGAGAACTTAATCAAATTCAGATCTAGTGCAAGAGGAGCTGGGGAGACTCAGCCCCAGGACATCCTACTGGACAGACCTTACCTGTGTGACTGTGCTGACAGGGTACAGGCCACTACCCAGGTCCTGGGGCCCTTTAGCCACCTCTTGCATTGCCTCAGACTAACCGGCCAGCATCTGCTGGGAGGCTTCCTCTAGATCCATGGGGAGGACCTGGGAATGAGCACCGCTAACCACTGCCTCTGGGGTCCTGGTGTGTTGATACCTTGGCTCTCACCCTTCCTGTGAGCTAAGCCAAGGCCAGTTGTTGGTGGTTTCTCATGGCTCATCTGCATGACACAGCTGTCACTTCCTGGGCCACTGGTACACTGGGAACCTCCTGACTAGGCTGTCCCTGTCTTCCCCACTTCCTAGATAGTGTCCCCCATAGAGGACTTGCCCTTCGGCCCTTGACTCAGGAACTGGGTTAGAGGGGACCCAATACAACACAGCCAGAATCCCTCAGACTAAATTCCATCAGAAGGCTCTGCTTTTGCTCAACTAAATGCATTACCTTTGGATAGCTGTAGAAAGTGTGATCCGATTCCATACCTAGCTAGGGTGCGATACAGCTCATTCACACTGGGTCACTTCTGCATCCTCTCCCCTTCACCTGCACCCCAGCGGTTTTTATCCAGGTGTTCCCGGGGGCACAGGTGCACTCCAAAGCTAGTAACACAGCAAGCACAAAAGGCGCTGTCCAACTAAGAACCCCGCCAGGGACAGTGGCTCAGATCTCTCAGGGTGTGTGAGAGGGTGTCAGGATGTCATCCTTCAAGGCCTGAATCCAACTGAAGGGCTGTCCCCAATTTTCACTCATGCCCTTGAAAAACTAGGTGGCATACAGGTTACTAGCTGCAAATAGCAAGTTACTTTTAAAGACAAATATAAAGGCAACAGTGATTTGATTCCGCCTGGCGATACAGACCAACACGAGCAGTTATCTGGAAGATACAAATGAAGCCAGGGGCGTGGGAAGAATGAAAACGCTGTCCACAGTCCTGGGGAAGGATGCGAGCTCTCCACGAGCGTCACCTCCCGCTCAGTCTTCCCTGCTCCTGGATGTAAATGGCTTTCAGCTAGGCCTTCCTCTTTGGCTTCTACATTCACTTTTCTCTTGAGTATCATTTTACTGCAGATTTGAGAATACGATGAGGTCACTTGCAAATACCATGTCCAGCTATAGTGTCTGAGGTCACTATCCACTGGGCAGAAGTTAAAGTCAGGAGCACTGGCCTTCAGCTGGGCCGAGCTGATCAGTAAGGAACGTGCACCTGTACCTCTGCGTACTGCTCCCTGAACCCCTACCATCATACGGGGAGAGGAAAGGACAGCGTACTGAGAACAAAGAACATGACGAAAAGACTGAATTTGTTTTTTCTTATTCTGCACACAGTGCAATAGCTATTTGTCTGTGTTCCCCGGACAGCCTACACAGATACCACAGCAACATCAGAAGGACATTCTTCTGGTCGGGGATGGAGGTGAGTGCAGTGGACGGGCAGCACCCGGCGCGGTAAGCAGAGGCACGCAGGGCTCCTGGGGAGGTTCAGGACGTACCGCACCAGGTCTTCCTCTGCCCCCTGACTCACCTTCCTCCCAGGGGGCCGGCCTGCTTCTCTCACCCCGGAACTCTCTGCTCGCATGGTACCCAGCCTGGGGTACAGACAGAGCCGCTCCCCACCTGCCCTGACCCTCTCTGATCTTCGCTGCACCAAGCCGCAAAGTCTCTTCCCCTTGGAAGAGCGGCCAGTTAGAAAGAACTGCTTTGCTCTGTGTTCCTCTGCACGTCACTGATGGAACTGCTCCCTTCCCCTTCTCTGCCCTTAAACCCTTAGGTTCTGTCCCTGTCACGGAGCAAGGGCCATCTTCCGGGCCCCAGCTCCCCTCGCACCGCAGCCCGGAGCGCACACAGCAGGCCCCGGGAAGCGCTGCTCAGCCGGGCAGCTGCTTCCCAGCGCTGCGGCTCCCAAGACAACGCACGCTGTTCCCAGGGATTGCTGAGCCCATTCAACCTCAGACTACTTGTCCCTCAGCTTAAAAAGGAAGTTAGCATTTCTTGGGGAGAGATATTAATCTTTGAGTAACATGCAAGATTTTCTTCAGTGCTCCTTTTGAAAGCTGTCGAATGGAATCCACGAAGTGTTCCAATGCTCCACAAAAATCCTTAATCAAAAAGTCTATTAAAGTTACAGATGAAGTAATCATTGCTTAAAAGGTTCATTTTCAAGCCAGTCAAAATTTTTCTTCTACTTATTACTGTTAATAACAAAAAAATTACCTTGTCATAATCAGCTGAGGGCTCAAACTTCTTCTGTATGATTTTTCTGACAATATCTGGGGGAGGAAAAGCAAAACAACAAAATTATTCTTTCAGTAAAAATATAAAATGCAGGCTTAGAGAAAAGAGGTTTATATATGCTTACAAACTATCATACATATATAGTAGTCTTATAATTGTATTTCTATTTCCTAATATAGGTAAATAATTAGATTAACAGGCCTCTGGCCAAAAGCAAAGAAGGACAAATATTTTCAGTTTTCGCGAGTGTGGCCGTTTTAAAGAGTTCTCAATTTCTCACAAAACACTTTACTATTTACCAGCAAACCACAGGCAGTTCATTAATAACCACTGCTACAATATTGCTGTATGTTAAAATCGCTAATTCTTACTCAGAATCACAAATACAGTTTATGTGTTAGTTAAGTTCACATTTACATGATTTTTATGAATGAATCTTAAAATTAAGTTGACTTGAGAATTTTTAACACCTGGGACCTCAGCACTGTTGGAGGCTGAAGCAAGAAAACCACAAACTGGAGCAAGTTGGGCAATGTGCATAGTGACTTAGCCAGTCCCCATATCAAAACTTTGAAGCAAGCCTTGTGTGGTGGCGCATACCTGTAATCCCAGCACTCAGGAGGCTGAGGCAGGAGGATTGCTGCGTGTTTGAGGGCAGCTTGTACTACACATAGCAAGACCCTTTCTCAAAAACACCAAAAAAACCTGAAGAGAAAAGAGGGAGTGGTGCTGGGGGTGCAGCTCAGTGCAGAGGCCTTAAGTCCAATCCCCAGCACTACAACAGACACCCACAAAAACTCCCCATGAGAGGAAATCCCTCTCTTCTAAGCAGTATATGAAAATCCAGAATTGATATGCAAACTTGGATTTTTCCACACATGTTCGTCTGAGGCATTTTCAAATTCTGACACAGGTCTGGACAAAAAGGACTGAAAAGCCTTCTCTTACTCTGAGCCAGCACCCAGGAATCCTGAGTCAGCCTAGGTGCAGGCAGCGAGAGACCTGAAGCAGAGGGATCCGTGGCAGGCGGGGCGGCCTGGGCCCCTTCCTCGGCCCCGCCCCTGTCCCCTCCGTGGACGAGGCTCTGACTGTGTCCACCCCAGGGAAGTGCGCCCCTGGTTGGAGTGGGGAGGGGAGGGTGCTGCATGGTGCATCCTTTCATAAACCCAGGAAGTTCAAATGTACATGCTGGAAAACAAAACAAGCCACTCCCGGTAGGACTTTCTGGAAAACAGCTTCCTTCCAATACCCAGTGGAGACCTGAGCAGATATTTAAATATTTTGCAGCAAGAACATGGCTTTTCTACATGGTAGCAACCCTGGGAACTGGAATGCTTCCTCCACAGCTCCTGAGGGGCTGCTGGGAGCCGGGGGCTGCCACCCACACTGTCACCCCACCCCTGCAGCCACTCAGCCTGGCTTTGGTCTGTCACACACACCAGGTTTCTGTTATGCTATCACTGGCTGAATTGTTTGACTACTGATTTTTTTTAAAAAAGGTTAATAACCATCTGTTTATTAAGATATAGTTAGTTATATACTCGTGTTCATAGTATGTTCTGATCTGGGGTTTTTATCCCATGAAGAGTTAGAAAGGAGTCCAAGATCCACTCTGTATCTAATCTTAGGTGAATAATTAACTACCACAAGCACCCACGTCTGCAAAATGGGGTGAGGTCCCTGGGTTCAAAGGATCACATGGGCTTAGGTGAAATAACACCATAAGTGAAACTGTACACTGGGACCAGCTGGATACTGTTATTATTACTAAATGAGGGGATTTAAAACACATAGATTACAGAATAGTATACATGTGTGGTGTGAGAGACCATTATTTTGGCAGTACAGTATCCATTCAACTTTTCTTTGCATTAAAAAACAACTAGTATGAAGAGTTCTCAAAAAACTAAAACTAGAAATACCATTTGACTCAGCTACACCTCTTCTGGGTATATTCCAGAGGAATTAAAGACATCGAACTATAGTGGTACTTTCACGTCCATGTATATGATGACACAATTCACAACGGCTAAGCTTTGGAAACTGTCTAGATAACTGTTAACAGGTGAATAGATGAATACTTATAAACAATGGAATATTATTCAGTCATAAAGGATAAAATCATGTCATCTGAAAGAAAATGGATGCGACCCCAGACCATCCTGCTAAGTGAAATAACCAGGCTCAGAAAGTTAAGTATAATTGGTTTTTTCTTATATGAGAAACCTGAAACATAACAGGTGAATAAAATGAAGGAGAGATGATAGGAAACTGGAAGGTAGACTTGAGATGGGACAGGGGATTAGCAGGAGCGGGGAAGAAAAGGCGGCAAGGGGAGTAAAGGGGGGATTGAATGAAAGATTCATTATATACAGACATCAGCTCCCCAAATAAACATCACTAGGCTGTATTGCAAATATGCAGTAAACAAAACCAAAACCAGGCACCCAAACTAAACCAAAACACTGAATTTCAATGGGGATTGGCCCAGTGCACCTTCTGAGGCCGAGAAAATTGAGTAAGGTAAGAATTAAGCCTGAGCTAGAGGTCTCGAGCACGGCCAAGTAAACTGGGATTTCAAGGCCCATCAGGATGCCAATGGGGTTGAAATAAGAGACGCTGTCTGTCTTTCACTGTGCTGACACTGGTGCCGGGATGCAGAGGCAATGGCAGGACTGCTGGTGACTTAGCACGAATCAACGCAGCAGTTAACACTCATGATCTTCTTTACTACCACGTGTTCACACTAAATGAGAGTTGAGTGCACTAAGAATATTCCTGCTCAAGCCTCAAACATCATTTTTATTCTACCTTAATCTGGAAGTCCTCCTCTTTTAATTATTCTGTACAAGAAAACAGAACCACGCATGGAGTCCTTACATGCACGTCTAAGTCCAGTGGCTCCCTGGCTCAGGACAAAGCACTTGGACCAGGCTCTAGCTGTGAGAGGCACTAGCCAGATTTCACATGGAGCCCCATTTTTTTTCTTGAAAGAAAGGCTAAGTGATAAACAAAGCATGGTGAGTCAGAGTTGGGTATCTGGTAGACATTTTCTCAAAAAGAAAGAAAGTTGAGGCTGTAAGTTTAAGAAAGTCACTGATAGCCAATTAAAACATTGAGCTTTCGGCAAAAATCAGAGTTTCACACACTGTACATCCATCACCATGAAGCTGAGAGCATGTGAATACTTCAACTTGTCTGATGTGAGTGATGCGGACATTGAGGTAATCTCAGTACTGTAAAAGGAGGTATGCTCACATGTTGAAGACCCACAAAGCTTGGTGAATCGGTATTTTCCAGGTAATTAATGCAAGATTCTTCACGGGGAAAAAAAATCCATACAAAGTGGAAGGCAGACCAATGGGTTCTCATGTATCACAGGAAAAATGTATTCATATTCCTGTTTCCACAGTGAAAAGAGCCTTGAAAGGGCTGGGGTTGCAGCTCAGTGACACGCCTCACCTGCCTAAGGCCCTGGGTTTGATCCCCAACACTGCATTAAAAGGAAAGAAAATAGCCTGCAAAAAATGAGGACTGGCAGATTTAGTGTAGTGTTAAAGAAATATATCCATAATTATCTGAAGAGATGACTAAAACACTCCTTTTTTACAATCCTACATCTCTGCGAAACCAGATGTCCACATTAGACTTTCACCCAAATCATCCACCCCAACAAATTGAATTCACATGTAAATATGAGAATCCAGCTGACTTCCACTAAGCCAGACGTTAAAGAGATCAGCAAAAATACAGCAACCAATGCCATCTTCTCTCTATTTTTAAACAGGGAGCTATTTTTAATAAAATTATGTCTTCTGTCGAAAAGGGGTATTATCATTACTTTTAAATGAATAAAAATAAAAGTTTGGAAGTTCTTCATTGTAATTTCAAATATGATAAATGTGGATAGATATGAACAAAACCTCTTTGGGAACCTGAACAATTTTTAAGTCATAGGGGACCCACAAGGTGTAAGACCTGGACTGAAAGTAACTGGCATGTCCCACCCTCCCATGACGGTGCCCCGTCTACGTCAGCCAGTGAG
>RJWM01035057.1:0-18382 GCA_004363535.1 Dasyprocta punctata | reverse complement strand
TGCGGCACCGGGGATTGAACTCACAACCTCACACCTGTCAGACAGGCACTTAAGTCACTGAGCCAAACTCCCAGCCCTGGTTTTTTGAGGCAGGGTCGCACTGTGTAGCTCAGCCCGGCCTTGTGCTCGAGTTGTAGCCCAAGCCAGTCTCGAACTCACAACACTCCTCCTACCTCAGCCTCCCGAGTGCTGGGATTAAAGGCATGTGCCACCACGCCCGGCTTGGGTCTTATTTTTGTAAATGGCTTTCTTTTTTTCTCTTCTTTTCTTTTTTTTTTTTTTTTTTTTTTTTTTTCCGGTACTGGGGATCAAACTCACGACCTCACACTTGCCAGGCAGGCACTTGGGCCACTGATCTATATCCCTGGCATGGGTTTCTTTTTTCTAGAAGAGAAAAACCCTAATCAAAGGTGAAAAGGTCTAGATGTTTTATTTTCTAGCATTTGATATCAAACATATAATTCAGGTTTTATGAATTATGGCATGTTTATATGTCAACCAATGTTTCATGGTTTTTTTGTGCATAAGAATTATCTAGAGTTGACTGAAGGAGATTGTTGGGCTTCCTCCTATCAGGTTTTCTGATTCAGAAGTGCAGGAATGAGGCCTGAGGATTTGCATTTCTAAGAATTTCATAGGTGACACTAACAGTCCAAAAGCTTTAAGTGTCACTGGTACTAAAAAAAAAAAAGACACTGATGAGAATGTCTATCCATCTCAAAGGAGGATTAATACTTAATACAAAATTAGTCAGTATGACACATTTTAAAAGACTTTCAAACAAGAAGCCCTCATATAACTCTGATATGTCACAAACATCATAGGAATGACTTGCAGGAGTATATAGGTTGTTTTTCTTTCCTTAATGTCCTTAACTAATTTTCATAATTAAGCCCATGGAATTCATTTGTGAATCAATGCACATTTTCATTGTTTGTATGACAAATACTAACTCCTGCTAGGAAATTCCCCCTTTAAAAATAGTAGCCAGAGAGAATAGCCTGAAACGTTTTCTTCTTCTCTTACAACTGGAGAGATAAAGGGGGGACCATATTACCTTAACAGGCTAGTCAACTAATTACTTTACAGCAAACTACCAAGTAAAAAACACAAGGAATTAGAAGGGCGCCAGGATACAAAATATTGATAGAAAAACAGGGAAATATTTGTTAAACTGAAGTTGGTTAGCAGGGGGGACAGCAACACCCACAACCGGAGACAGTCAAGAGACACCGCAGAGAGTCCCGAGGGGGTAAGAGGTCTCCTGTCCATCCCCCGGGAACAAGGAAGGCCTCTCCTACCTACCATGCTACGAATGGGCCAACCACAGTTACATTCAGGGAAACTTCCTGTCTCTCTCTTCCTGTTTGAAAAAGCTATATTTTCTTGAGAAAAAAAAATTTGTCTAGGATATACACAAATAAGCTCAGAGATGAGCTACAGCTTTTTTTCAGTATAGACACAACGTCTCAAAGAACACATAAAAGTGACCCAAAAGGCATGTTGTTCAGGATGTGAGTGGTTTGTGTCAACAGAAACATAAAATACTTTGTGTGCTGTGTTACCTCATGCATAGTTACTGTTAGCATGACAGCTTACTAATTCTCTAAAGTTTAGTTCAGGTATTAAAATTATAGTCCCCAGGTTGTGTGTGCAATAACTAAAATGTAGTAATTTCAAGGGGTAGTATGCAATTACAAGAAAGATTAATTCTAATTCTTATATTATGATAGGTAACAGAAGAAACCATGTGAAACGATCATAGATATTTATTTTTATTGTAATTATGCTATTTTAATACTAATGCCTCAAATTTTATCTGTCTTTGCCTGTATAGACACATTACTTCTCCAGTATAATTATCTACCAGTTTTGTTAATAAATTTTCTTGCGTCGTTCTTTGTCATTTAATAACCAGGTTTATTTTTTTCAATTTTTTTTATTAGTACATGTTTGTGATACATAATGAATAGACTGATGCTGGGGAGTTGGATATATATACATATAATATATATCGCATATTAATCCTTTTTACTCCCCTGTTCCTTGTCCCGCTTCCCGTCTCCCTCGCTAGATTCCATTCCCACTTGCAAAAGGTTATTTTCTGTTTCCTGTCTTCTTTTATTTGCTCTTTATATTGTTTATACTTTGGGTTTCTCATATAAGAAAAACCATTACATCATTCTTTTTTTCAAAAAGATCTATGAGCAAAGGACTATAACCAAACTTTTGGAATTCATTTATTTTTCAGTACTAGAAGAGATTCTTGGTTTCTTTCTCCCAACCCAGATTAACATGGCTCATAGCCATCTGATTGGATCAAACAGCCTTAAAAAAGGAAAGTGGACCCTGAGGGCATCTACAAGACAAGGCAGACACCTCACACCAAATAAGCTAATGAGCATCCTGAATAGAGAACCTCTCTCTAACTAACAGAGGACACCTGTCCTTGTTCGATGGCATGAATGACGGCCAAACCCGAGCTGCAATGGCATGAGTAAGGTCTTGGGAAGGACACCAGTGTGTTGGCCACTAGTGAAAGGATTCTTTCTTTCTTACTGAAGCTGATGCTTCTTGATTGGCTTTAGGATCTATCCAGGCTAATAGTTGAGCACACTTCTAGGTGTGTTGGGGTGGGACAAAAAGGTGCAGCCTTGGGGGTCTACATCTGGACCTTCATCCCCTTCTCTCTGACATGTTTTTGCTGCTCTGCTTCCCAGCTGGCATGATCTAGCATCTCTATTCTACCACACCCTCCCACCATGTTTCTGCCTTAGAGTCAGCTGACCATGACTAAACCATCAACAAAATCAAACCTCTCCTTTCTAAGATGTGGGGGTTGGGTATTTTGTCCCAGGTACAAAAAGTCACTAATATAATATCCCCAGCTCCTAGGGACATCGTAGAGAGAAGGCACAGGTACCTTGGTGTGCAGTTCCCAATCTACCACCTGCTCTCAGCCATTCAAAGGACGTTCTCTAAGCAAGGGCCTAAAAGTATGCAATTGTGTCCATTGGCTACAAAGCACAGCTCTTCTGTGATCAGGCCACTTACCTTGCCCAAGACAAAAAGAGACAGAATAGGATCAAGGAAGCCAAAGCATGAGCTCAGAGAGATGAGGACGAAGGCTATAAGGCCAACCTTGGGTAACGTAACAAGTTTCCAGAATGAGTGTTCACTTGGATCAGCCTCTTTGGGGGTAAACATGGAAGAAAAACACAAAAATGAAAGAAGAAAATCATAGGAATTAACAACTTTTCACTTTATTATTTTAACTTATTTTGAAAACTAAAACTGGTAAGATCAACTTTACCCAGTAATAAAATTAACTTCACTTCTGAGTTTGCCTAAAATTGTATATGATTTACATTTGTATATAAATTATTTGAATCTAGAAGCCATACTCAATTTCATTTTAAAAATATCACAAATCCAAAAGGAATCAACTAGAATATGAATGGGAGTAAGAGAAGCAGCCTTAGGCTTTAGGTTATAAAGTCTCTCCCAGGGCCAGGAATATAGCTCAGTGGCAAAGTGCCTGCCTGGCAAGCAAAGGTCATGGGTTCAATCCCTGGTACAGAAAAAAAAAAAAAAAAATATATATATATATATATACATGTATATATATATATATAAAGCCTCTTCTAGATGGGACAGAGGATCTGCAATTTGATCTGATACAGGAAAAACATCGTGAGTGCTTTACCAAGGAATAATTTGTGGTATGTGCTTAAGGAGGAAGTTACACTAATTTTTTTTTTAAAAAAAGGAATGATTTTCTGTCTGTTGGCAAAGCAAACACTGAATTGAAAAAGGCGCTATGAGTCCTATGTAAATTACTTTTAGCATTCAAGTCAGGTGAGTTCCTGTCTTACTTCCTGTCATTCTCCCAACAGCAACCCAACTTCCTCACTGTTCCAACCATCAGACATCACTGGGCCCACCAAGCCTCCAGCCACACTGCAGGAGTCCTTTCCTGTTTCCCTGCTAACTTTCCAAATTCTACTCTGCCTCTGGCTCTCATTCATCCACAGATTGTACCTATTTCTTCTTTCTTACTCTATTTCTAATCTATACTTCGTAACACTTAGACACCGAAATAGCTTTTCCCTTTGTATCATTTACTATTATTTGGTGGCTTTTTATTTTTATTTGGTGGCTTTAATTCGTTGAACAATAACTTGGTTGAGTGAAAAACTATGCAAAATGCTGAGTATACTGAATTTAAAAAACAAAAAAACAGGGCAGCTCCCAATCTGTGCTTGCAGAGAAGTCTCAACAAGGAGTGAAAAGGGCAAGGACAGGGCCAGAATGGTATCCATGGAGCACGCAAGGCCGCTGCCTTAAAACCTCAGGGAGGGCGGGGCGTGGTGGCGCACATCTGCAATCCTAGCACTTGGGAGACTGAGGAAGAAGAATCGTAGCAAGTTTGAGACCAGCCTGGGCTACAAAATGAGCTCAAGGCTAGCCTAAACTGCGTAGTGAGACTATGTTTCAAAAAGACAGAAAAAAAACACTGTCAAAGTACTGACACCTGAGCCAAAGCCTAAAGTCTGAGCCTGTAATGAGCAACTGGAGAAGGCAGAAAGAATAACCCAGGTTCATTATGGAAGCTTCCAAAGTGAGGGGAGACTCTCTCGTGGGAGTAATGAAAGACAAGAAGCAACTTGGAAGACCGCGTTTGGGGTGAAGGACACCAAGACGGGCAGAGGTCATGCTGAAGAGTCAGTGACAGGACTATGAAACACCTTGGAAAACTCGCTAGGAAGACAGAGAAATCACAAGGGATCTCGGGCAGGGAATGACAATCAGACCTGTGGCTTAGAGATTGCTCTGCGGCCTGACAGCGGTGGGCAGAGAGGATGTGGTTACAGAGATGACAATGGAACTGAACCAGGAAGTTCTTTAAGGTCAAGGCTTCTATATCCTCATTTCTCCCTCAGCACCCAGCACAGTTCATTATTCTATGCCTCTTAAATAATGATCAAGTGTGGGGCAGAGTACAAAAAAACCGTGGTGTTGTTCAGCTGTCTGAAGCACCACACTTAAAGTCGTCCTTAGGATACAACAAATAAAATTAAACCTTGGTGTTAGTCTCTTGTCAGTCATAGGCAGCACAAAACTGAGTCTCACTCAGCACAGTCCCCTGCTGAGTGAATTCAGTGCTCAAATTCAGAAACAACAGCTGTAATTCAGCATTAGGAAGGGCATGGGCACCACCATGTGGGCTGGTGAGGTACTACCAGCAGGGAGACCGTTTGATGTGAATGCTGTCTATGTGAAGGATGTTAACCGGCCACCTTTAAAATATAAATTACAAAAGATTTCAATTTCAATTGGCTACACTGATTGTGCAAATCAATAATACTATGTTGCCAAGTGCTATGATGTAACAGAGACGATTATTGCACAAATGGCACCCTTTAAAAACGTCTACAAATACCCGGGAACACAGAGTCAAGCTATTTTGAAGACCAAATAATGAAAATGCAGATGGCACTTGCTCAAGAGAGACCTAACAAAGTCACCCAGGGAGTGTTGCAAGGCTACTTTGGTACTACAAGGGTTTCCTCCGAATTCTGATTTGTTCCTCCTGTAGGGCCCCCAGCACCCTCTTTGGCAGCACTTGCTCTGAAGCTAATGTTCAAAATGAGGACATGGTCTTCAGGAGTGACCAAGCAGGAAGAAAGCAGTGCACAGTGACATTGCTTCCTTAGTGTCTCTTCTACCCATCAAGCAGCTTTAGAAACATCTCCCAGGAGAGGTGACACAAAGTGTTCTTGCAGGGAGAGTGGGGTGGAGAGTCCACCTCATGCAGCCCCTGCTTGAACCTAAAAACAGCTCCTAATGGCCTTCAGGATAAAGTTCACTTGTCACAGATTTCAAGATTTTTTTTAACTTGACACTTAAAAAGTATGTATTTACAGTGCACAACACGGTTTGATAAATGTGTACATCGTGGTACTCGGTACAAGCCTTCAATCACACATGCGATACAACACATAATAGCATTTCTCTGTGGAATGCACATTTACAGTGACTTTCTTACCAGTTTTTAAATAATTACACACATACACTCACACACCCCAATCGGTAGCTTTGCTATCTGAGATTTCAGTTCCTGGAGGTCAACTCTGGTCTGAAAATATTAAATGGAAAATTCCAGAAATTACAACATCCATGAAGTTTGAAGTAACTTTTATTCTAGTACACCTATGACTGCTCCATTTGATTGTCAGCTATTTTTCTTCATTGCTGACTGTGCCTAATCAATGAATTAAACCTCACCATGGCTGTGTACAGAGAAAAGCACAGTACAGGTGGCATGGCTTGGCATCTCAGGAGGGTTTGGGACACGTGCCCCACAGCAGAGCAGGGGACCCCAACACTGTCCCAGAGCAGACTCAGGACGGTGGAGGAGTGCGCCGGGCTCCATTCAGGAGGAAGGGCTCGAGGTCAGTCTGCATCTTATCACCAAGGTCCAGATACCTGCACCCCGCTAAGACGCAAAGTCCTTTATCTCAGCGGTCTTTTTCCACCACCTGGTGTGTGTTTCCTAACAATCAGCCCGGCATCCAACGAGCCTGAGCACAATCCAGGATGTTTTAACTCCCAACCAAAGGTCACTGTTTTGTTACTGTTGTTGTGGTTGTTGTTTGTTGTTTTTTGGTACCGGGGATGGAACTCACAACCCTGCGCTCACCAAGCAGGCACTTGTGCCACTGAGCTAAATACCCAGCACTCTGCGCTTTGAAAGTAGACGAGTGCCACCGCGTGGCCGCGAGGAGCATCGCCTTTCCGGCTCTGTGGTCCAGCCCCTTTCTCCAGCTCTCTGGTTACTACTCTGCAGATCTGTAAAGCTAATGATTTTGTTGGGGCAAAATAACAAATTTATAGATATTTCATGATTAATTGGAAGACTGACCAAGTTGCTGTTCTGCTATCTGGTAAATTCAATTGACCCTGACAATGTCAGAGCGATTGCATATACCTCAAGACACCTTGGGTTGACCTGTGCTCATTCAGTCAAGTTTCTCTCTCCAGAACAACTCCTATATTACGGTAATGGCCTTAACCACTTTCATTCAGTCAAGTCTCTCTCTCAAACAATCCCTATATTATGGTAATGCCCTCAAGTATAGTCATTCTGTAAGAGTCCCCTCTCCTGGTTCCCAGAATGTTTCTATTGTTTCAAGACTAGCCTGTCAATATATGATTCAATGTATGCAACCAATCATGTAACACTTGGTCACTTGCTTTGTACCTCCCACTTCTAATTCTATATAGACTAAACTCCTTCCTGATTCGGGGTGGTTGCTAGGGAGGAATTATCCCTGCAACAGTCCACTGGCTTGAACTCCAACAGTCCGCTGGTATAAAGAGTAAATGCTGCCTTCTTATCTCCTCAGTGCAAAGTCTTCCTTTTGGTTTGGTTCGGTTTGACTTCGTTGGGAAATTTCCCTCAACAGTTTGACAGGTGTCAAGGCACACTACGCTACTGGACAAACTTGGTAATAAAAATGTCTGACTGGGAAATTTCATCCGGACAGAAGAAACTACAAATGAACCTTTAGCACTGGACACCCTGTGTCCACCTGGCGAATGTACTAACTGTGGTTATCCTCAGGCCCCTCATGAATGAAGGCGCGTCACATACAGGTGCAAATTCCCTATGATGAATGTGATCACTATGCATATCTAAATGTAACCAATGAACTTAATTTTTTAAAAGTCCCTCATGCACTAGCTGGCAGCGATGTCCATATGTTTGTCACAGGGCAGGCGGGCTCCTGAAGCATCAAGCTTTGAAACCAGGGTGAGTCCCACTTCTGCCTGACCTGGACCTGCAGCCTGAGCCACACAGACAAATGCAAGACCTGTTGGGGGTTGGGGGGAGTCGCCCTCTCATCTTCCAGACTCCTAGGAAAACAGTGGCTGTATGTGGCCCAAAATCAGTTCTCCCTCTGAACAGCAGGTTCAGACCAAACACTTCAGCACTAGTCAGCATTTATGAGAAGAGAACTGATTCTTTCGAGGTGCTCCATAACAGCTATTATTTATTATATAACAGTGAGCATCTGGTCAAATGTTTTCTTACAATGGCATAAAAATAAATTAAAGATTCTTAAAATAAGTAGCAAGTATGGACTTACCATAACTGGGTAAGATACATATGTTGAGAGGTATCATCAGCAGAACTATGCATCCCAGAGAAATAAAAGGCACCTCATAGCCAAAGGATTGATATAAGAAGCCACCTAGAGGAGGACCTACTACAAGCCCCAGTCCACTAAAAACCTCAAGACTTCCCTAAAATTGAAAAACAAAAGGTCACATTAGCATATTTCATTTGAGGAACAAGGTAGCATTTGAAAAATATTCTAATTTACACACACAGACACACACACCCAAAACCTCAAGATGTACAAACAATTTAAGTCTAAGTCTACATATTTAGACTGTAAAATAAGACTAGAAAAATAAGCCAAGCATAGTGACACATACCTGAAATCCCAGCACTCCAGGTGGCTGAGACAAGAGGATTGCAAATTCTGCCTACAAAACTTAGGGACTTATGATACCCCATCTCAAAACTTAAAAAAAAAAAAGAGAGAGAGAGAGAGAACAGAAAAAGTATAAAAAGGGCTGGGAGTATAGCTCAGTATGAAGGTCCTAGTTTCAAATCGTAGTGTTGGAAAAAATAGCAGAAAATTCAAATAAAATATAGGAGTTTTCTAATTCTATTTTTTTTCAGACAAGGTTTTAATATATTGTTTATGCCAGCCTCAGACTTATGATCCTTTCACCCAAGCAGCTGAGATTTCAGGGGAATGCTACTATGCCTGAACTCTTTTTCAATTCTTATAAAGGACAGGTTTTCTAATTATGATATACAACTTAGAAGATATAAAAAAATGATTGATAAATCTTACGATATCAAAATATAAAAAATGTGCATGGAAAAACAAGGCATGCAGGACAAATGAAGAATAGGAAAAAATACTTACAAAGAACTAATTTTCCAAAGTTATCCCAAGAAATACAACTCATCATCGAGAAAAACAGTGAGAACCCATTAAGAAAACAGGAGTGAGCCATAGACAGTTGACACATAAAATGTAATACAAACAGCTCTTAGAAGAAGCAGAAGATCACTCTCACTTTTTAAAAGAAATGAATCAATTTAGACCTCAGTATGCCAGTTTTCATTAACCACTTATCAAAGCTCGCTCCTGCCAGGCTAGAGATGTAAACAATCCACCAAGAATTGGAATAAGCTAGGTTACACCCATACAATAAAATAGTATACACTGAGTAAATAAAACTAAAACAGTTTTCTTATTAACATAAATACAGTAATATTGATTTCCAGTATTATTTCCTTGTTAGGACAATCAGCAAGGTGGTAAATGACTTGGATTGGTGACATCATTTGTGTAAAGAAAAAAAAAGGAGAGGAAAATCATGCTATCTCTCAGTGTATAGGTGTGTGTATATGTGTGTGTGGTCATACACACATGTCTGAAATCTCTCTAGAATGAACTTGTAACATCCATGGATTTCCTAGAGGGGGTAGAGGGCTGGGAATCTGACAGCAGGTGTGCATAAAGCTGAACAACCAAATATATTTATTATATCCTTTATTTACCTCCTGTGTTTTTAAATTTTGTACCATGTAAAATTACTTTGTGAAATAAAGTTAAAATAAGCAAAACGGCACTATGGAAAAAGTAGTTTCCTATGAAAGAAATTGTAGCATTTTAAACAAATCTACCTCTTAGGGGCTTGGAACAGATAGTCACCTGTGGCTTGAACCTTCCGTTTCAAGCCTCACGGGGTACACAAAAGTACTCCTTTAATAAACTTCAAATCTCCCAGAGACTATAGGAATTAAAGTGGTAACAGGAAAAGCTGGTTGGACCACACTGACCTGCCAAACTGCCCACTCAGGGAATTCTAAGGCCAGAGAGCAGCTAAATGCCACAAATGGTACTTTTTTTTTTTTTGACAGCCTTGTTGTTAGAAGTAGAATTCAGGGTAAGATAATAAAAATGCAAAAGAATGGAGAAAAGCAGGTATAGAAGAATGCACCCCAAGCTTCATCTTGGAAACTCAGAAAAATCTTTCCCCATGCACTCAAAAGAAAACAAGAATTGGTGGACTACCTACCAATACTGTTGCCACATTGTTTGGAAAAGCCTTTGTGAGGATGGAAGAGGACGCAGTTATTGACGCTCCAAAGCCTATCGCATCTATCACCCTCACTAAAAAACACATAGCAATAAATATTGGTCCATCTGGAAGCTGATCCATGAAGCTAAAAAGAAATAAGCACTTCTTCAATGCCAAGCTTTTTTCTCATTTTTACTGTACTCGTTGAAAACAGCAGTGCACCACCCATAGTTATTATAATAAATCTTTGTAGATTATGAATTTTTTGAACAATTGTTATACTTTCAGCCTTTTTCTTGGTTATAACTTGATTCATAATGACAGTTTAGTGGCCTTATAAGCTGAGATAATTGGTTCCCTGCATGATAATACTAAGTAGCCCCCTTCTCGGGCCTACTGTTTATCCTTCTGTTTCCATGGAGATTGGCCCCAGTAACCTGGCCAGGTACCAAAATCCAAAGACGCTACAATCTCATATAAAAAAGCATAATATTTGTAGATGAACAACACATATAATTCTGTAGGCTTTAAGTCATTCATGCTGTTGAGTTTATTTTTTCTTTTCTTTCCTTTTTGTTTGTTTTGGTTTCTGGGTTATGGCAGTTCTGGGGTTGAACCAGGGTCTCAGGCATAGTCAAGAAGTGCTGTCCCCTGAGGTACACCCCCAGCACTAAATCATCTCTAGCTACTGGTAACACAAGTCTAACACAATGTACAAGTCGGACACAATGTACATGGTATGTAAATAGTTGCATACTCTCTTATTTAGAGAATGACAAAGAAAAAATATACATTTTGAGTACAGACACATGTTTATTTCAAATATTTTCAATCATCATTTGGGTGAATTCACAGACATGGAACCCACAGACACAGAGGACTAACTGTGTAGAATCACTAAAATAAGACCTAGTAGAAGAAAATACTTCTAACTAGCAAGTTTCTCCATGTGGGACTCAAACCTTCAAAAAAGGAAAGAATGCAGAAAATAGAGTCCCCACAAAAAGAAAAACAACCTCACTTAACATAATGACTATTTGGAGTTTACTTCATCCTACGTGTTTGTGTTTATCTGTTTGTCACAGGAGCCCTACAGGGGTAGATCCAGTAGCCAGTTTCCTGGTGATCCCCTGCCACACGCCTAAAATCAGTATCATTCTTCTGTGTTCTCCACTCACCCAGCTCCTGCCACCAGTAGTCACAGGCGATGTATTCCACAGAAAGGAACGGTCGATTTAAGGAGCCATTAATATTTCGAATTGAAGATAGATCATGAAATCCATTCGGTTTCCCAAACATCTCAGAAAGTGACTTACCCAAAGATTATCGTAACTCCTCCCGAGATAAACATTCCTGCTATGAACATAAATTTTGCTCCAATATGTACAAGCTATAATAAATGTCAGAGAAGAGTGGTAAAGGATTACTTCTACAAATCTATACTTACATAAACAAACATGCTGTGTGACTTCAAAGGAATGATAATATACTTTGCTTACAAAGGTGGGGGGAGTCCAATCAACCCTAATGATGCAGCACTTAACAATGGCATCGTTTATAAAACTATAATGGTGGCTGAGCTGGGGATGTAGCTCAGTGGCACAAGTACCTGCCTGGCAAGTGCAAGATTCTGAGGTCAATTCCTGGTACAAAAATAAAAAAATAAACTATAATGGTGGTTATTTCTGAATCTATGCAAATTGTAGACTATTAAATAAGAATAACTAACTACACAGTTTTTGAGAATGAAAAGGTGTACATGAACTTCAATACTTACGTATTTTCCAAATATCAAAGATGCCAAAAACTCAAATAAAGCATAACATCCAAAGATCAGGCCAATCATAGTATTGCTGGCTCCCTTGTTTTCAGCCTTTGAAGAAACAGAAATGAGAACAAAGTTTGAAAAACAAAATAGCATCAGCATAAAATTAAAAAAAAAAAAAGGAAGATGAGATTAAAATATCATCATCTTGTGACCTGTATGGGGCACTCTATATAGTAACTTCAAAGACTATTATTTCAAAATCAGTGGGCTAGGGAAGGAGAAAAAGCTGTTTAGAGAGTAAATAAATACTAGTCTCCAACATGAAAATAACCCATTTACATGTCCTCAGTTGGCAAAAGTCAGAGAATATAGACATACACAAAATACCCTGGGTGAGAAAATGTGGGCTCCAGTTTGCAGTCACAGGACTGAGGAAACAGCTGACGCAGACGCACTTCCTTTTCAGTATCACTTGTAGTTGGGATTGTACTCCACTAAGGACAATTGAAAACCACTGGTCAGTGAAAAACTCCCATGAACTGGCACATGGGTCACACCAAGGGCTGTAAGGCTTGGTTCCCAGCTTCTGCCGTTCTTAGAGTTACCTCGCCTTTGCAGAAACTGTTTTCCTTTCTGAGATCAACAACGCAGAAAAAGAAACTCCCCGATATCCCACATTCTGCCAAGCCATGCGTGGTAGCTTACCACCCAGAAATTGTATTAATGTTTTTAGCCTATTCCACCAGGAAGCGCTGAGATTTGTGACAGATGATGCAGTATTTATCCTAGCGATGCACTCTTTGTAACTCTAAATGCTTTTACATTGATGCACCACCAAATTCACGTTCGAAAAAAAAACAGAGACAAGATGTGGGAAACTTTTTCAAACCCTGGAAATACAGTGTTTGCTTATATCAGGTCTTAGCTGTAGAAATTTGAGGAGTTGATATACGAGTTTAGCCAGGGATGGGGGGGCATGCCTCAAATGCTCACTCCTGGCGTGGCTGAGGTAGGAAGATCTTGAGCTGGAGGTCAGCCTAGGAAAGTCAGTGAGATCTTGTGCCAAAATGATACAAAGGGTTGGGGATGCAGCTCTGTGAAGAACACTTGCAGAGCATCTGCAAGTCACTGTGGTCAATCCCAGTGCTATGAAACAAAAGTTTAATTATTTAAATATATGGTTTGCATCTTAGCACACTATGAATCTCGAAGCCTAAACTACATATCATATCCTCTTGATCAGTCATTTAATGAGCACTTTCTGGGTGCTAGGCATTATATCAGCAATGACTATTTAGGTTTGTATTTATTCTCTCACCAGACCTTCAAATAACGTTACTCTTACATAGAAAAGCAACCCATGTACACACACATACTCACACACACAGAAAATCCATTCTCTGCATCAGCCACAACTACATTTCTTTACCTTTCTAACTACAAACTTTTTTGCAGGGTTGAGACTCAAACCCAGAGCCTCAGGTACCCTGTCACTGAGCTAACATCCCCAAGCCTCCAGCTACAACTGTAAGACAGATTTTTCTCTATCCCTTTCCATGGAAAATACCACCATCACTTCTTCTTTCCTTTTCTAAGGGTTGCTTCTCATGACTATTTCAATGAGTCCTACATTTCTCATGGTATTATGTCATAGGAGATCAGATAGGAACTGAGTGGTCTGAGATAAACTTTTTCACAGTCACTTTTGCTCAAGAAAGGCTGCATACGTGGGCAAGGCCCAGAGAACGGGCCCATAGCACCATAGCACTTGTTTAGATGATTTCAGTCTATAATTCTATGGGATTCACAATTGACCATTTTCCTTCCAGGTAGCAATAATCACAAGAGATAACTGTGTGGAGATGGAAGAGGTATCATTATTAAGATCCTTTTAATAACATCCCAGCAAAAGATTATCCCACATACAGACTGGAACTTGAAATCTAAATTCCTTTTATAACAGTTACCTCAAAGGGAAGGTATTATCAAAAGAGACAAAATACGGGAAGAATGTTCACTGCTCAAATTACATTACATGTGTGTTGAGTTTAATAGATACAACTAGCATTTGTTTCTAGAATCTGGCAGAAAGTATATAATAGTTACAGCAACAAATACTTCTGGGATACTCATTATGGGTCCGAATCTGTACTGAGTGCTATTTTACATACAATCTAACAAAAATCAAATAAAGGCTGCATTGTTAGTTGCCCTCGCTCATAGATGAGAACAGTGACTTGCAAATATTACACATCACTGAGCCCGTACAGCTACCACCAATGGGGTGCACGCTCCCAGCACTCAGCACATGTGGAATGGTGATACAGGATGTCCTAGACTCACACACCACGGTAGCAACCAGACACCACTTTTGGAATATGAGATCTGGCTTCACACAAGAAAAGGGACAACGGCATCAGGAGCAATTTCTGTTTCACAAGTAATTATCCAACAGTGAGGAGAAAAAACACTCATAGGAAAATGGGACTCCTACACCAGTACATCAAAAGAACGAACCTGTCGATCTTTTGCCTGATTAGCAGTTGCCCACTTAGAACACACCGAAAGAACAATGAGATTTTACTAAGGCTTTGGCTAATGTAGAATTTTAATAATAAATGAAAGGGGAAAGCATAATATACATGGCTACATCTTTTAAAGTTAGAATGTTCTCTCTCCTATATTGATGTTTTGTTTCTTTCAGCCTTTCCCCATACAAGTAAAAACATTCTATCAAAAACTTAAAAACATGTCTTCTCAGCCTGGTTTTCTTTGGACCCTGCTCCGCTTAGGGAAAATGATCATTATTTGTGGTCACTGTGTTCCAGCATGGCTGGGAAGTGCCCAGTCACCCAGTTCCTCTCTCTTAGCCCCACAGGTGCTGTGACATCATTATGCATATATTCTGGTTCTTATTAATGGCTCCTGGCCCATAGCCCTGACCTGCCTTTTCTAATAGACACACCAGAGGGTCCTGCCCCATTGCCTGAGAGGAGAATGCTGCACAGGTGGCCCAAGAAGAACCTGTCCTTACAGTTCTCGGTGAGTTTCCCTGCCCAGTCTCTGAGCGATCATGCCTCTGCAAGGAGGCCTCTGGAAACCCAGAAAGACCAGGGTCCCAAGCTTCTGGACAGCTGAACCCAGGAGTGTCCTCAGGATCATTGCATTCAGAGCCCAGGGAAAGCTCTGTACCACTGCTGCCTGCTCACCCGGTGCGTCTCCTCCTTGGCATCCTTTAGAAACCTGTAAGCATCAGCAAGTGTTTCCCTGAGTTCTGTGGCCATTCAAGCAAATCAACTGAACCATATAAAAGGAGGGCTTACATGGGCCCCAATTTAAGACATTGGAAAGCACAGACAGAAGCCTAGGCTTTCAATGGCACAGGAAGCGAGGAGGCAGTCTTGGGAATACTGCTCCTAGAGAGTGAGTAGAACGTGGTGTTGGAACTGACTTGAGTTAGAAAACATGCAGCTACTGTCAGCTACAGCTGACCTGATCGCTTGCTGGAGGAGAGAAACTCCCATACCATTTGAAGCCACAAAAGTGACGTGTATTTTAAGTGTACAGTAGGAGAGCCTGAATTTGACCTGGTTTTTTCCTTTTAAGAACTTAGTCCTATCAGATTTTAAGTCCTGAGCCTGCTGCTACAGTTCATGAGAAATTCAAGTCAGAAAAAGAATTAATAGCTGGATGTTTGGCATCTGTCTGCAATCCCAGCACTTTGGTAGACTGAGGCAGGTGAATCACAAATTTGAGTCTTTTCTGGACAATTTAGAGAGACACTGTCCAAAATAAAGCCAGCTGGGGATGTAACTCACTGTGAAGTCCCTGGCACCAGTCCACAATACTGAAAAGAATAAGCTGGAGGCAGATGATGGACCAGTTTCCTAATTCCAAAATATTAATAAATCAAAACACCAGAAAACAGAGTTCCTGTCTTGATCAGAAACCTTTTGCAGCAACATTTAAATCTCAGTTACTCAGCACACCTATTTTTTTCAGTGGCAGACAACCAAATAAAGCTGAATCAAGTAAAGTAATGAAAGGGAAAAACTGTACAAGAGAAATTGTTCTTTATAAAACTTTGTTCTTTTGAAAATGCTAGCTCTATAACTGCTTCATGGCTGTGTAATTACTTTCCTGACCCCTGTAACCACAGGAGCATAACTAAACACACAAAATGCCTGATTGTACTGTTGTACCAAGCTTCGTAAGCTGATGATCATTAATCTACCCTTGTAACCAATGGTCTCACCCTGCTAGCCAATCAGAAGAACTGCCAGGCTGGTCTGTCTCACCTTTGTTCCTCCTTTGTGTCTCCTGCTTATGACCACCAGACCATCAGCCCTAGACCACCAGAGATGGGGGCCTGATATTCTGGGAAGGATCCTGATCAATGCCTATTGACATAACTAAAATTGCTTCCAAATCCTGGGTGTCCTTTCAGTGTTTCTGCTTGTCATTGCAGTAATTCTCAGAAGGTCAGTTATATTTCAGGTGAATTACTTTCCAAGAGGATGTTCTTTCATTTTGTCTATTGGTATTAAACAATCTATCCTCATTACTCTCTCATTCCTGGAACAAAATATCTCACGCCCACAAGTTAAAGGAGGAAAGGTTCATTTCAGCTTATAGTTTGTAGAGGTTTCAGTCTATAGTCGGCCAGCTCCAAAACAGGGTAGCACAGCAGAGGGGCATCACAGAGGAGAAACAGCCCATGGCAGGGTAGGAATGAAGGCAGCAAGCAGTAACAGGCAGCAGCGAACCTCCCTTTATATTGCATCTAAGCCACACCACACCCAGGCTGAACCTTCCCGTTTTCTATACCCAGAACTACGCTAAGCCAGTTAGGGGACTAACTGCATGCCCTTAATCCCAGTATTACACACCCATGATTCAGCCACTTATGAAAAGACCCCCTATAAGCACATGAGGCACTGGGGGAACATCTAGATATAAGTCATAACACAGTCCATAAGAAATAATTCTGCTGGCTGAAATTCTATACATTATCTATACTATATGAAGATTTTATTTGTTCATTCATTTATTGCGGTACTGGTTATTGAACCAGAGGGCTTCACACTGAGTCACATCCCCAGTCTTTACAATTTTTTTTTCTCAAGACAGAGTCTCACTATGTTGCTAAGTTGCCCAGGCTAGGCTTTGAATTTGTGATCCTCCTGTCTCAGCCTACAAGAGTACTGGGATTATAGGATGGGGTACCACATCAAGATACATGCAGATTTTTATGCTTATACAAAGCAAAGTCAAATAATTGAAAGGGATTTTTAAAACATGGAGTTCATAAGATACAAAAATGTTTCACCTCCTGAGGGAAAAAAGGTCCGAGGATAGAATCTGCCATCATGGAGCCCAAGTTCATGGAAGCTGCTGAGATCAGTATAAAAAGTTGATCCCTGGAAAACCGTCTCTGTGACTCTCTTGAACTTCCTGCAGGGCCATCACCTTGAAAGCAAATACAATGCAATTACAGGCATGTAATTGGCATTATTGATGGAAATACACAAGTGTCTTTCTGTGCAAAAATGGTACAGTCTTAAGGCATTTGGTGCTCTAACAACTATTTTAAACACAGCACAAAATGGAAAACAAACCTGGAACAGCGCTGTGATTTTGAGACTATTTCTTTTTCATTTATATACTGTTCCTTAACTAGAGTTTCCATGCAGAAGTTAAGAAATCACCTGGATTGCTTTGCCTCTTTCTCTGGTGTTTCGTAAGTCCCTTCAAGTTGGACAAAAAGGAAGGTGATCTCCAAAGGGTAAAGCTCGCCTCAGTAAATGCCCCTTTTTCTCCTGAAATCATTAACCTCATCTACCACATGTACTCGTTGGATACGTGTGACGTTAGCTGCCTACTAGGAATTTTAGGACAGTATTGAAGTCAAGTGAAGTGTAAACAGCAGAAAACAAGCTAAGTCTCTCAATAGGTGAATTAATACAACACCATCCTTCTGCGAAGACAAGTGTCACTGATCCACAGATCACTTCTTTCCTTACATTAATGCATGTTCCTTTGCATCAATTCATTTGACACTGGGTCCCAGGGTTAAATTGTCATTTAACAAAAGGATACCTGCAGAACTGCTGGGGTTCAAACTTTCATGCAAACCCATTAGTCATTTTTTTCATTAGTCATTTTTTTTTAAAGAGTAGAATCTATTTATTGAGACTTGAAAGAAAGCTTCTGTCTGAGAGAGAGACAGAAGGGGTCCTAAGTGGGTCGCCGAGGATCCTGCCTTTTCCAGGGATTTTTATAGAGCAAAACCACGAGGTGGAGAGGGTCCGTGATGGGGAAAAATGGGAACCAGTGTCAAATGGCAGGCGCAATTAGTCATTTTTAAATAATTGGTTTTGACAGAAAAAAAAAAGAAAAGAAAAATATACAATGGTTTTCTTATGATTTTCCTGCGATTAC